>NQII01000044.1:1425057-1470059 GCA_002778355.1 Clitarchus hookeri
CGGGAGGGATAGCATGGAGAAAACCCTGGATTCATGGTAGGGACCAGGAAGGATAGCCTGGCATCCTGGTGGGGACCTGGTAGTGATAGGCTGGCATACTGGCAGGGACCTGGGTGGGATAGCATGGAGTAAACCCTGTACATCCGGGAGGGATAGCATGCAGAAAACCCTGGATTCATGGTAGGGACCAGGAAGGATAGCCTGGCATCCTGGTGGGGACCTGGTATTGATAGGCTGGCATACTGGTAGGGACCTGGGCGGGATAGCATGGAGTAAACCTTGTACATCCGGGAGGGATAGCATGGAGAAAACCCTGGATTTATGGTAGGGACCAGGAAGGATAGCCTTGCATCCTGGTGGGGACCTGGTAGTGATAGGCTGGCATACTGGCAGGGACCTAGGTGAGATAGCACGGAGTAAACTCTGTACATCCAGGAGGGATAGCATGGAGAAAACCCTGGATTCATGGTAGGGACCAGGAAGGATAGCCTGGCATCCTGGTGGAGACCTGGTAGTGATAGGCTGGCATACTGGCAGGGACCTGGGCGGGGTAGCACGGAGTAAACCCCGGACATCCAGGAGGGATAGCACAGAGAAACCCTCCACATGGAATGCAAGAGCTTGACATGGGGACATCCAGTAGGGAAGAATGAGAGAGTGTGAGAAAATAAAGGATATCGGGAAGACTCTGAAAAAAAAACCCCACACAAAATGCAAGAGCATGAATTAGCGCCATCTTATATGGCCACCATTGGCCACGAATGACAGAGCGTGAGGGGAAATCCCACATGGCCGACGTTGGCAAGGAATAACAGAGCAGGAGGTTGCTGCGTGACATCATTCAAAATAACCGCCGGGCCGCCGACTCGTCTCCTCGTCCCCGCCAGAATTCCAGGTGGGCAATAAGGAACAATTTCCAACAACTGTAAATGTAATAAGTGGCACACATGACGAGCCTTGAACACTTCACCGCATGGAAAGTTAATNGAGCCTTGCACACTTCACCGCATGGAAAGTTAATTTTCTGGAATAATTTACGTATAACGTTTACTTACTTGGAATAAAGGAAACCCGTTAATATGTACTTAATAATATTCCTCATGAATTAGTTCGTTACCTGATGCAAAGACCTGAACACAGACTAATATGGCATCGTCTCCAGATGTGGTCACTTCGAATATGCTAGAGCGCATGCGCATAATATGACGGATGTAATTTTGCAGTCGCAGAAAAGGTGTTTTACTGTGGATGACATGAATTCTGTTGCTGACAACTAAACATTTGGTAGCAGCCAATTAACGTTTATTAAAAAAAATTAAAATATTAGTGAGCACTAAATATATTTTGTACTAGTCAATCTACGTGTTATTTTTCACCACAAGCTGTTTATTACCAACAAAAAATTTTCGCCTTGCAAAGCATCAACCAAACTGTTTTTGTAGCAAAAAAAAATTTTTTTTTACTCAGTGTGATGCTGAAAAGGCAAGCATACAGAAGTGCAGACATTACGTGGTGGTTCCTTTGATGTGTATGTAATTATTAGCCGACGAGTTACGAAAACTCTCGAATGGATCTTCTACCTGATTGAAAAAGATTTTTTTTTTTTAAATAAACATTTATTGTTAAACGCAAAAAAATAAGTGATTTGTATATGGGCATAGAAATACATTATTGTTGAAGCCAAAATATTTTTTTTCTCTTATTTGTTCCCGTCAAACAAATATTTGGTTGGTGCAACTATAAAAAATTTTATTCAGCTCTACGTGCATTTAAAAGTTTCTGTTAATATAAAAGAAAAATTATGTCTGACTAAGGTTCGAACCTAGATAAACTGCACTCGAGCGATTGACATTATCAAACCCAAATAAAGTGACTTTTGACGAAATCTGAATGTTTTAAATACACATATTACAAATACTCGACAACGCGTGTAAATAAGTATATCAAGTTTTACAGCATTGCGTTTTCATTTCCTGTTGAATTCATGTTATTATAATGTTATAACCGTTATTAAGAATCAACGTCTGCACTAACAAACAATGTTACTATTCTAATTGTCACAAAAAGTGCAAACAAACACTCTACCTGTGTTTTCAAAAGAAGGCAATCAATTGAGTGGCTAAACAAATATAGAGAGTTGATTCAATAAAGTATTTTGTTGACAGCCTAATTTATTTTGGTCCAACACAGAGGTTTTGTTTAGGTAAACATGTATTTGGTTAGGTGAACTAAATTATTTTTGTTACTTTTCATGTTTGTGTATTGAACAAAATATTTTGTTGAGGCAACTAAATATATTTTTGACCCTATAAAAAATTGTTTATTTTTGGATATTTATTCAGTGAATCCGGTCCTCCAAAATGTTGTTAACGCGAACAGCCTTTATCACACTTTTGATTATGTTATTATACATCTACATCCAGGCCCCAGTAGATAAGTAGACATAGACGAAATAGTGAGGTGGTTCCTTTGATGTGAGTATACCCTTTCTTTGATTGGCTCAGCTAAGCTGTAGAAACGGTTTTTGTTTCTGATTGGCCAATGCATGTTACGGACGGTTCCCTATTGAGCAGGCTGCAGACTGGCGAGTATGATTCCTGGCGCTGATTGGCGAACAGTGTTCCAACATTTTGCTGGCTAGTGACGCCATTTTTCTGGCGCGTGTGGCTGGAGTTCACGGAATAAACTTCTGTATTCTCAGGTGCTCTGTAACCATGTCGTCTGGAGTAGTTATGTGGTGCGGTCAACCTGTCATCCACCAAATTCCCCACGCTTCTCAAAATCTATTCTATACTTTATTACTATGCCAATGTATAACGAGCGACACAAATTCTTTGACTAATTATCTGATGAGAGATGACAGAAAGCATGGCAGCAAAAGTGAAACAGAGGACATTGACTCGGAGGTGTCACATTTTTTATGAGTGTTGTAAACATCACTTTGTTTCGTTATGTCAGCCAATGAGGCACACGTTCTGTGCTGGGATATAGTAACATCAAGCCTTTGTAACCTAGGTCAGTAGAAGCGTTAATGAATCAATTACGCACAGATTAATATCATTGGGCACTGAACATCATAGTGNGTAACCTAGGTCAGTAGAAGCGTTAATGAATCAATTACGCACAGATTAATATCATTGGGCACTGAACATCATAGTGTTCCGAACTGGTTAAGAAAAACATTGTTCTCTATGTACACTATTGTAATAATTACATCTAAACGAATAAAAATAAATAAATAGACATACAAAGAAAAATGAAAATTACTGACAAAAATATGATGTATTGCTACACGCATGCCAAGGTACTTGTGGGGCATGTTGGAACATTTCCGCTGGCAATGTAAGGCATTGAGCAGGCATCAGCCTAAATGGAAACAATTCACCATTAACCACCATATAAGTTTGCCTCTTCCATATTCGCCGATTTGGGAAGTTGTATGCGCCCCTCTCTGCCCTGCTGTAACCTCACTGCTCACTGTAAATCCCGTCACATTGACAACATTTTTGCTTTTAAATATATTTGACAGTTAAATTTCAAGACGAAATAAAGTCATAGAATTTTTATTTCAATATATTTTTTAACGAAGAATTACCCAGCGCGTAGGACGACGAGTGTCTGCTATGCATCATTGATGGTGCCGGTGCTCCAACTATGGTGCACATGCTCGTCAACCTGGTTCCGAACGGCAGTGGTACACGGATTTCCGCCTTGGCCGCCGAACAGCCATTGCTGATAGCACGGCGACCGGCGCACAGATTAGGGCCGATGCTGCACTTGTGGTGTCAGCTAGGACCACCACAAACAGTTTGCTGGACGCTGGGCTACGATCAAGGATGCCGCTTGCCAGGCTTCCTCTCATACCTCATCTCCGTGCAGCCCGCCTCGGATGGTGTCACGAACGACTCAACTGGAGGGATGAATGACGCAGAGTTGTGTTTAATGATGAGAGCNAGCCCGCCTCGGATGGTGTCACGAACGACTCAACTGGAGGGATGAATGACGCAGAGTTGTGTTTAATGATGAGAGAAGATTCTGCCTTGGTGCCAGTGATGGACGTTCGCGAGTGCGGCGTCGACCAGGAGAGCGGCAATAACCAAGTGTACACGGCAGCGACATACAGGACCAACTCCTGGCATCATGGTCTGGAGGGCAATACCATCCAATGACCATAGGGATCTGATGGTTGTTGAGGGAACACTGAACAGCGAACGCTACATCCTGAACATAATCGAGCCTGTTTTGTTGCCGTTCCTACAAAGCCAAGGATATTTCCTCTTCCAGCAGAACAGTAACAGTGCACACACTTCTCGTGTTACCCAACATGCCCTCGAAGGTGGTCGTTAACTCCCCTGGCCAGCACGATCACCCAANAGCCCGCCTCGGATGGTGTCACGAACGACTCAACTGGAGGGATGAATGACGCAGAGTTGTGTTTAATGATGAGAGCAGATTCTGCCTTGGTGCCAGTGATGGACGTTCGCGAGGTCGGCGTCGACCAGGATAGCGGCAATAACCAAGTGTACACGGCAGCGACATACAGGACCAACTCCTGGCATCATGGTCTGGAGGGCAATACCATCCAATGACCATAGGGATCTGATGGTTGTTGAGGGAACACTGAACAGCGAACGCTACATCCAGAACATAATCCAGCCTGTTTTGTTGCCGTTCCTACAAAGCCAAGGATATTTCCTCTTCCAGCAGAACAGTAACCGTGCACACACTTCTCGTGTTACCCAACATGCCCTCGAAGGTGGTCGTTAACTCCCCTGGCCAGCACGATCACCCAACCTATCCCCCATTGAACATGTGCGGGACATGATGGAACGGCGTTTGGTACGGTCTGCAACACCGGCATCAAATCTCCACCAATTGCAACAACAGGTGGATATGCGTGGAATATTATTTCCCAAGATGACATCCGACACCTTTATGATCGTTTCTACGTACGACTGTAGGACTTCATCGTCGCTTAAGGCGGCTACACAATATATTGATTAGGTTTTTCAAGACACTATGTTGCCTCTATCCATAGGTGTACGACCCTGTGATCATTATCATATTCAGTGTAAATCCTGTATAATTATTCAAGGTAATTTTCTAGATTAGGGGCTTTTCTGAAAATAATAAAAAAAACTCCAGAAAGTGGTATATTTCGACTCTACTAATAACGTAGAACACGAATATATTGGGGGCATAGCTTTAAAATAAGTACAACATATTTTAAAAAATTTAACATATTTGTGAGGTGACTGTTTCTGACAGTTTGTTTACGTTTTGAATTAAACGTTTTATGCCAACAAAAGTTGAATTGACGGGTTCTGCATAGCTTACCTTGTTGATATTCAAGACGGCGTAATGTTAAAATAAGTAGAACATATTTAAANGGGAGGGAGATTTCCCATTGTATTTGTATAACCATTGAATGTTTAGTGATATCACGTATACTAATAATCGAATATGATCTATTCTTATAAATAAAGTTAGTCATTTGAATGACAATAAGCGCTTCTCAAACCTCTAAACCGGTCGGGGCTGCAGTGGCTGAGCGGTTAGACTGCTCGCCTCCCGGATTCTCGCATGCTGGAATCGTGCCAGACGATGCAGCTGGTCAGTAAGTTTCCTCGAGGATCTCCCGTTTCCCCCGCCTCGTCATTCCGGCGTTGCTCCATACTCACCTCAATCAATCACGCCCACCGGCTCTGAAGACCTCGCTTCACTGATCCCGTTGTACTGTCGAGGTGGCTGTCTATGCCATCACGTTGCTACGCGTTCGCCACGACCTCGTTACGCTCGCGCTACAAATAATAAAAATGCAATGAAGCCGGCGTGTTTAGCCGTCGTTTCCTCGGCTCCAGCGACGAACTTCAAACACGTGTCTGCCACATGCCGCGACTGACTACCGCCACGATGCCTCGCTGCGACTGTCCGCTTTAACACCATATTTCACGATATATTTTCATTTCATTATAAAGCAGAGACTTATAAAAGAACCGCATTAATGTAAATATATGTAGCCAAATGACTATAGTTTTCGAACAATATCACCGAAAAGTCAAAAATATCGGAATTTGGGAGTCCAAGTTTTTATGCGCCTAATTCACTTCGCCAAATAAATCACACGTCATGTGATCTATATTATATTCATAACATCTTAATTATGAAACAAGGATATTTAACAATGGGTGCTCGGGCTCTGGCATACTCAATCTATTTAAAATACGTATTTATGTTTTGGCAAACATGTTTTTATTCGTCCTTGAGAAAGTATTAAATTTAATTATTATTTTCTCTCGGACGAAAAAAATGTGTAAGCAAAATTAATAGATTCTGGATACTAGTACCCAATTACAGATTGTAAAATATCCTGGATACTTAATTAATATGTTGTGTATGTGATATACATCACATGACATGTGATTTAGTTAGCAAAGTTAATTAGCAACGTAGAAACGTGGGCACCCATATACCGAAACGTTCTACTTTTCGCTGATATAGTTTGAAAACTATAATCATTTGACTAAAAATATTTACATTTACGTGGACCTTACATAAATCTCTTTAAGAGAGTGAAATAAAAACTATTCGTGAAACATGGCCTCAAGACGTCGTGGATTGTCGCGGACTGTACGAATACTTCACCGATAACAGTACTTTTTTTAATTACCAAGATCAACTTTATGTTTGGTTTTTGGTTTAAGATGTAAACTTAATATTTATGTATTTTTTTTTTAGTTGTGGTATTAGACTGTAGAAGTGTAAAACCTTGTTTTGACTGTTCTCGATTTACTGAGCTTTTTTGAAAACCCTGCTTAAGATCTACTTTCACTTCTAATTTTATATATTTCTGCTATATGTAAAATTAACATTGCAATGCGCCTGATCACTTTAATTTATGTGCAATCCAAGAAATGCCGTAAACAATTGAGGAATGTAAACTTGCTGCTAATTTTTAAATTCATACTCTAATTTGTATAAAACAAGAAATGCTGCCTTAAATAGACATACATTAAAATATTATACTCGCAATAGAGTGTCAATTGTTAAGAACAATTTTTATCAAATAGCGGCAAAATTACTAGGAACTTGCATAAATTACTGAGTGCAACCTAAATTTTAATCATACCTATCAATATTTATAAGAAACATATTGTCTTCAGTGCTTGATCAATGAAATAAAAAATTATTTTTAATCATTCCACACCAAATACTTTCAAATTTGCTCACATTTACTTGTGTTACAAAAACAATCTTGCAAACTACATTCCAAATAATTGTTTGTAATAATATAATGTTTTAATGAGATGATAATAGGATGTTCCCAAGTATGTGGGAAGTAATAGGAGAGTAGATAGTACACCCAAAAAACAACACAAAATGTTCCTATGGACATATTTCTTTAAGTTGATAGTTTCCGAAATTTAGACCTCCAAAACTGTACCACGCGTATTGGTAATAGTCGATCTTTTACAAGGTGTACCTGTTAATGTGATACGCTGGAATGATGCGAGTGTGATCACCTGCCCTGCCCCATTGCACTGTTGACAACGGACTCAAGTAAAATGACATCCGCCTAATGGGTGGTAAGAAAATTATATTGTAAAAAATTAAACTTATATTTTACGTAATTTCTAAAGTAAATTTTTCTTACTCGCTTTTAGGTTTTCAGGAATGTAATGTAAGAAACAGATTTTACAATTGTGTATAACCATTTGATATTTGATTGTGTGCCCAGCGCATAAATAAAGTACTTTGATTTAGCCTTGGCGTGTTCTTTCAGACATGTATACGTGTGGTTTATATGTGTCGGAAGAACATGTAGTGAGCAGTCCTAAAGTATAAATTCATCAGGGTTTCAGGAAAGTGGTCAGTAATCAGGAATATATTATACCCCATCGATGTTAGGTTAGTGTCCAAAGCATCGAAAAACTGTGGTTCCATATCAAATAGAACTTCACTGGGAGAAAACGGAATGAGTAGGGGCAGTGACATTTCGCTAAAAGATTTCGAGACAAGATAAAGCCCAAAGCACGGTAGGGTCGTCCAGCTTCTTTGATTGGCTAAATAATGTTCTAGCCCGTGTTAACCGTTTGCGCACGAATCACGAAGTTTCAGTGTCGGAGTTACCTAGTCCGGAGTGTCTTGGTCAAAGACGGACACGGCACCAGCTGCCAATGGAGGTGTGTATATAGTATTGGTGTCTACTGTGTGCTCCGATTTTTACGCGAAAAGTCAGTGGCCCTAGGAATGAGTAATGGTTTCACTTAATTTTATTGGTTTATAAAATTGAAAATTGGCCCAAAATTCATACCACTTGCCACATATCTGCGAGGCCGAGCAACGATTAAAATATATGTATTATTAGCCATTTACNGGAATGAGTAATGGTTTCACTTAATTTTATTGGTTTATAAAAGTGAAAATTTGCCCAAAATTCATACCACTTGCCACATATCTGCGAGGCCGAGCAACGATTAAAATATATGTATTATTAGCCATTTACTCTAGACGGGGTAATAGCGTGGAAGGAGCAAGAATTATGAAAACATGCAACTTTGGCCTTCATACTATCCCACCGAAAATATTTCCCAGCTGTATAGTTTCATATGTAAAGAACTGAGTTATGTCGTCCCCGCATGTTCACTATATATTAACGTAAACATTTCCGAGAAAATACCTAAAATTTTTGGCGTATTGAAAAGGCCGAGGTGAAAACGGCTGAAATAACATGTACACACGACACAACTTTACTGAAAAATATAGACAAATGCAAACAAGTCAAATTTTTTTGGATTATTTTAATTTTCTGTTGTTTTTTAAAAGATTTGCAGAAAATATTAAAATAAGAGTTACACTTATTCTCTGAATCTGTTGCTCAAAGGACTCGCTTGTTATTAGACACTGTGTTTAACTGTGGACAAACTCAAGAGGAAGCTGATTATATATATGATAATTTGAAGTTAGCATTAATGCAATAACATTTTTGAATTGTTCTTAAATTGGACGACACGAAATCCCAATTTTTTCGCTTTTCAATGAAAATTCAGTGTATTGACAGAAACTCATTATCAGTGTGTAGGTAGGGTAATAGAAAAAAGAAAGATGCGACATGCTCTTTGTGGATAAAACAAACGTTTCTTTATCCAATGAACAAAATGAATAACGGAATGACAGTGTCGTCCATGATTATTTTTTTATCGTTGTCGAAAGGACGAAGTTTGATTACAATCCACGCAGGAGGTGAGAATGGCTTCGTTTCTAATGCTTTGGCCCAGCAGGCATGTCGAGATTATCACAATATGAATGGGGGGTAGTTAGAAATAATGAGCTTTCGAGAAGTTAATTGCGTATCTTCCTCCAGAATGTGTTATTGTAACTGATAATGCTACATTCCACAACTTAAAAAGTTAACAAGGTTCCATGATCAAGCGTGACGAAAAATTAAATTCAGCGGCGGATAAGGAAGGAGAAATTTGGTTTCACAACTGACGTGTTGAGACAACAACTATAATTACTCGTAGAGCAACACAGGCTTTGGCGAATTCAGCATTTAGTTGTCAATTACTGGATAAGGATTGTCCTTTAGCATTTCTGTTTCTTATTGTATCATCTAGACATGTACCCAGTTGCATACGGTAGTGTCACATATAATCTGGAGGCTATAAAAGCCTTTCTAAATATACACTGAAGAGCCAAAAAAACTGGTACATCTGCCTAATGTCGTGTAGGGTCCAGGGCCCCTCCGAGCAGGCAGAAGTGCCACAAGACGACGTGGAATGGACAAGACTAATGTCTGAAGGAATGCAGGAAGCAATTCACACAATGTATCTTGCAGGGCAGTCCACAAATCTAATCTGCGCCAATTTGAGAAATGGTTGCACGTCTGTCACGTTTAATAATTCTCGTCAGTCGTCGTTTGTCCCGTTCTTTCACGATCTTTTTCCGGCCACAGCGATGTCGAAGATGTGATGTTTTACCGGATTCCCGATATTCACGGTACACTCGTGAAATGGTCTTACGTGAACATTCAAATGTTGTCGCTACTTCGGAGAAGCTATGTCCGATCTCTCGTGCGCCGACTATAACACCACGTTCAAACTCACTTAAATCTTGANCGCTACTTCGGAGAAGCTATGTCCGATCTCTCGTGCGCCGACTATAACACCACGTTCAAACTCACTTAAATCTTGAAAACCTGCCATTTTAGCGGCAGTAACCGATCTAGCTGCCGACCGCACCGCGTAACTCTGATTGGTTCCATACCTCAGTTATTTGCATACCCACGCCTATACCAGTTTTTTTGGCTCTTCGGTGTGTTTTTGAGAGCAAAATAGGAGATGATTGAAAGCGACTCTGCAAGCACATAACGAAACTAGAAAAAAAATCACATGGTTGTAGGCTATGACATTAAGATAGAATAGATAATATTTAATTTAAGTGGTCTCGGCTGTAAATGTTTTTAAGTGTATGACATCGCAAATATCAATGGGGGATGAGTGAAGTGTGTAAGTCAGTGTTTTTATTTATTCTTGACCAGTTATGGCAGTACGTAAACCTCCCCGAAAACTTCACATTTCTTCTCCTTTTCGCTATATTCGTGATGTTACTCACTTTCACAGGCATCTGGCTCGCCATGCAGTTAACTCCTTCAACCGGGGCCCATTCACAAATTCAATCACACAAGAAATTCATTTTTTTTCACTGTGCATTAGCAAAGTCTTTCTTTAACGTGTTCTACAAAAATATGACTTCAAAAAATAACTACTAAAACTATGTCATACAAAATATTTACTGATTGAAAGATATACAACTTATGAGTGTTTAAATAATAAATATTTCCAAGGCAACGCAACTAAGACTATGCATAAATATATGTATATAGGGTGTATATTCAGGTTCTAAATATGAGATGTAAGGACTTGTTTATTTTTGGTTTGGTAGTATAGCTACGTGAGGAATAGTCTCAAGCTACAAGCAAATCTATACTCGGATCCCATGAAATAATTTCAGGTGCCGTATTGAAACGGTTTTTTGCAGATACTCTGAGCTAATAATTTACCTCAGTGGTACATTTTCTGACCTACTTATGGCGCCGTTCACTATAAATATTTATTGCAACACGAGATATTATGTTAAAAAATACGCACAAGCAAAGAATATTTCTCTTTGAAAAAATTTAACTCGGGGATACTTCACGATTCAGGGGTAACTTTTCAGCATTCAGAATGTCTATTTTGTTTTCATTTATTGAAGGAATAGAAATATATAACTGGGTATTTTGAAACTAAATTGTAATAAAATCCAAAGTAGAAGAGTTATGGGGACTCTGGCACATCGGGAACTGGGACCGAAGCGTTGGAACTGTTCGTGCTCTGCCAACCCGGTCGGCCGGCGACCATTATTGAACTTGAACTTTGACCTTGACCCCGATGAACTTTGAACCCGATAACCATTGATCCAAAAATAAGCAATATATAAAAAACTAAAAAATTGAAAAATAAATTCAAAAACTTTCCCAACAATTGATTAAAAAATAATAAAAACGTATTTAAAAATTATGAAATTTTTTTTTTATACTTACGTTTCCGGAGGTCCACACTCACCCTTACCACCCCTCATAAATACTTATTATATCGTGTGCAGCTTTCTTGGTTTGTTCGTCTGTCATTTGTTTATAGATTGCTTGAGGAAGCCATCATGGTTTTCGTTTGCCATTTATTTATACATTGCCTTAGGATGCCATCTTGGTATTTCGTTAGTCATTTGTTAACATATTGCTTGATGACGCCATCTTGGTGTTTGTTTGTTATTTCTTTATACATTATTGGAGGATGCTATCTTTGGTTTTTCAATTGTCATTTGTTTATACATTCCTGGAAAACGCCATATTGGTTTTTCGTTTGTTATTTGTTTATACATTGCTGGAAGATGCTATCTTGTTTTTTTTTTGTTTGTCATTTGTTATACATTGCTGGAGGACGCCATCTTGGTTTCTAATATGTAATTTATTTATATATTGCTGAGAACACCATCTTGGATAACATGTGTTTTCATCACCTAGGTGGCTATAGAGTATTAATTATCGTTTACCCACCAGGCGAGATGCCGATTTAACCAAAAAGTGAGAGCCACATTTCTTTATGTTTTTAAAGTATTGCTGGTGCTTTCGGAGACCTCCGTGTTAAATAATATTATCAAAACAGAGATAGCTTTAAATTCTTGATTCAACAACCAGGCGAGATATTAGCACTTATATTTATAGGTATAAGAAAATATGTAATTTTCCGTTCCAAATAAAAAAAAATATTTTTTCAATCAACAGTATACCTACATGCATGATGAGAAACTTTGAGTACATGAATAAGTCAGTAAATATATTTTTTATACTAAAAAGTTTAAGACCAACTACGAAAAAGTAATTTTTTATTCTAATGCTAATTTAAACACCATTGCCCCTTATACAATTAAGGTGGCACTGCTGTATTAATAACAGATTTCGTCACCGGTTGACTTGCCTATTTAGCTACTAGGTGGCAGCCATATTTGTTTATGGTTTTAAAGTATAAAGGGTGCTATCGACGCCCTCCAGTAGCGTTGATTTAGCGATTTCACAGCCAAGCGAGCTGTCAGTGGCCGCTCATACTGACGATTCAGCGGCAAAGTGAGCTGTCGGCACTCACATTGGTTTCATAGACATAAAATATACCTGTAATTTTCCATCCAATTTAAAAAATTTTTTTTTCAATCAGTGGGGTACCAACATGCATAATTTATTAAATCGTTAATTTTTTGTGTAAACAACTTTAACTAAGACCGATCGGAAATAATTGTTATTTTTAATGCTAATTTAATTACCTTTGAAATTGAGTATTTATTCTGTTACCCCTCTCCACAACACTTAAGTTCGACCNTTTTAATGCTAATTTAATTACCTTTGAAATTGAGTATTTATTCTGTTACCCCTCTCCACAACACTTAAGTTCGACCAATTATTCTCCCACGCTCAATCCCTTACCACCATAGCTCTTCTTTTCAGTATTGTCCGCCAGAGCGTGCTAGTTGGGGAAAGTATATAATAGGAAAAATGTCGACATTCTGCACAGTTTCTCGTCTGATGCCAGTGGTGACAGATCGCTTTCACTCCTCGTATTTTAGCATTCTGACTGGTAAGTTCAAATATTTAATTCAATCATGTCGCAGAATATATCAAGCGTGCACGTGNAATTCAATCATGTCGCAGAATATATCAAGCGTGCACGTGATACGCATATAATTTCCAGCAAAATCTCAAATCTGCACTAATTTGGAGTATGGGTTCGGGCCAGCTAGTTTCTAAACGAATATGTAACCAAANAGTATGGGTTCGGGCCAGCTAGTTTCTAGACGAATATGTAACCAAATAAAATACGGTACTAGAACTTGGTTTTTTTTTTCTAATTTATATATTTACCACCTATATAATTTGCAATAGTGTTACATCAGTACCAGTGAAGCTACTGTAACACCTCGTTTGCATTCACCAAATGTGTTTGAAGACGCGAAAAGTATGAATGTTCGAATAATGCAGATCGAGTGACATAAAAGTGTGTAAATTATGACACGGCATTTGCTAGGCGCGATGACTTGCAGAATCATGAAAGAACCTGCGTAGCTGTAGGACTTTCCGCTGCCAAAATCTGTTCTGTAAAGTCTCACAGCAGCGTAAAAGTGTAATTCCCACAAAACCAAGACTTCAAGAATAACATCCACCATAGTGCCAACAAACATCACGCCCAAGAATCGTGGCAGGGTCTGGGTTGAATAATGCCAATGGTTTAGNGAATGAATGTTCGAATAATGCAGATCGAGTGACATAAAAGTGTGTAAATTATGACACGGCATTTGCTTGGCGCGATGACTTGCAGAATCATGAAAGAACCTGCGTAGCTGTAGGACTTTCCGCTGCCAAAATCTGTTCTGTAAAGTCTCACAGCAGCGTAAATGTGTAATTCCCACAAAACCAAGACTTCAAGAATAGCATCCACCATAGTGCCAACAAACATCACGCCCAAGAATCGTGGCAGGGTCTGGGTTGAATAATGCCAATGGTTTAGCGAAGGCCCAGACTGCATTCCATCACAGTCTTAAGACCTATGCCTCTACAACGATAGCGCGTATTCTAAGGAACTTTGCACGTGTTTCATTCAAAGGAGGAAATCATCGCTGTTTGGCCTCCAAATAAATACCCCAACAATATCATTTGATGTAGGTATGGCTCAACGCTGTATTAAAAAACCGACCCTATTCAAAGAAAGGAAGTCGAGATATCAAAAATAATGTGAAAACCTCATACTGTAAATATACGTCACGAAAAAGAAGTATACAAAGAGCACGTTTCGGGGTTAATATTAACGAAAAATAAATCACCGAGTTTCCGTTCATCTCTAAACAAAAATGTTGCCCCCATCAGCGAAAAATTTGTTTAAAATTCATGGTGGGAAAAATAATGTGTCTTTTATGGTTGCGTTTTCTATAAAGTAATTATTTTCGAAAAACCAAAAAAGAAAGTTAAAAACCATTTGCTACCCCTAACGTTATGCAATATGCAAAATGAAGGAAACCCATGTACTCCTCCTTACCAAGGAATAGACGCTCATTACCATTAAAAACATTTCCTCCCAACTTTAACATCATTAGGCAGCGGGAAAAAATATTTATTGGTTTGCTCCATGTGCGACGATATTTCTAGCTCAGTGTGTCCCCATATAAAATTCTTTATACGTGCATTAATGTATTTATAAACAGTTTTACAGTGGAAAAAATTATATACCGTGAGGAGATGCTAGCGTAATGGTACACCCATCATAAGTACAAAATCATAAAAAAAGTTNGAAAAATTTGTTTAAAATTCATGGTGGGAAAAATAATGTGTCTTTTATGGTTGCGTTTTCTATAAAGTAATTATTGCTCGAAAAACCAAAAAAGAAAGTTAAAAACCATTTGCTACCCCTAACGTTATGCAATATGCAAAACGAAGGAAACCCATGTACTCCTCCTTACCAAGGAATAGACGCTCATTACCATTAAAAACATTTCCTCCCAACTTTAACATCATTAGGCAGCGGGAAAAAATATTTCTATGGTTGCTCCATGTGCGACGATATTTCTAGCTCAGTGTGTCCGCATATAAAACTCTTTATACGTGCATTAATGTATTTATAAACAGTTTTTCAGGGNATTAGGCAGCGGGAAAAAATATTTCTATGGTTGCTCCATGTGCGACGATATTTCTAGCTCAGTGTGTCCGCATATAAAACTCTTTATACGTGCATTAATGTATTTATAAACAGTTTTTCAGGGGAAAAAATTATATACCGTGAGGAGATGCTAGCGTAATGGTACACCCATCATAAGTACAAAATCATAAAAAAAGTTACCTTCGACAAACAATTTTTTTTTTCATACATTCGCTTGCGCTCGCTCTATTGAGGTATATATCTGATCTGAGGTAAAACACCCTCGTCCTCCCCGGCAGTCAGACCGCACTGCTACGTGACTTTAGCCGAATGAAAAGTGACATGCTTACATGTGTATCTACATGTGTGGCCTCTAATCCAGCAGGTGTCAATAGTATTCACTCTTTATGAACTACGCGAACTAAAACATAGGTTTTTTTCCGAGATGCTAGTTTCCCATGCAGATTTAGTCCACAATATAAATCCCAGCAAAGACACGCGCATACAGCTCTCATTCACCACCCTTCATTCGCGTTGAGACATATAAGGAAAGACTTCACATGTGCGAAAAAATTAGAGCATTTGCAGCCAGTGCATTATGGAGGCCATGAAATTTTGGGGTTAAGTAAATCCCTTTTGAATGTAGAAAATTAATTCTCTATGCAAATTTTCGGTAAAAAAAATTCTGGCTCGAACTCCAACATTGTTTATTTTTCGAGTAAAAAATGAATGTGAAATTTTTTATTTATTCTGGTCAAAAGATACTTTGTAATGCTTACTCATACGTCAAACTAACACACACAAACGCACACACACATATACACACACGCACACAAAAGGACCGAAATATCCCAATTGCAATAGAGACTGACAGACACATTAAAAAACCATTAAGGCAAAAGCTTACGTAAAGAAGTGGATACGAGTAGCATTACAGAAGTAAACGAGAGACGCTTGCAGTCGTAATCTGAGCTCGCGCACACGTCCAGCCACGCTGCACCCGGTGTTGAATTGGGCTTTGTACTAGCTGGGGGGAGGCTTGTCGCTCCAGCAGCTTGTTTTATTTCTCACACACGCCAACTTTAATTCATAGGATAATAAACACAGATATATGCACGCACAAATTAACATCAGGGGAGACCCATGTTCAAGAGGACTCGGGTTCGATACTCGACTCGTTCGGCCCGAATTTATATTTTTAAAATATACTCCAGGCCAATGCCGGGATGGTTTCTTGGTCGAGTCCTTACTTGTTCCCGCTTACCCTAGCAACTCGCTCCGTCTCAAAATAGCACAAAATTTACTTTGATTATTATTATAGTTCGCATACCACCTAAAAAATGTAAACTCACGCTACTATTTTACTAGAATCTAATACAGTCACGAATTAAAACAAATATTTGTTCATTACAAGAAGAATGGTGTTTCGCAATTCTCTCTCACATCGAATCCGCAGCATCGGGCTTTCAGAATCACGAGCTTTACACGTTTCTAGGATGAAAAGCATAGTAAAATCGCAACTCTTATTGCAGGCAAATGTGTACGTATTAATTTTAAAACAAATCACTATATTGAGCACAAATATTTATTTGGTATCAGCAATTCCTTGCATTTTCAGGAATACCGAGATACAAATTTGCATTTTACAGGTATTTAAAAATACCACTTTGCACACGNAATTCCTTGCATTTTCAGGAATACCGAGATACAAATTTGCATTTTACAGGTATTTAAAAATACCACTTTGCACACGATTCGTTGTTGGCCAGTCTGATAACCCTAGGAATATATACCAAACAGGGTCATTATTATTCTCTTCGTAATCCAAAGAATGAGTCCTTTCATCTGCTGATGCATATAAATATAAATATTTCCACGCCCACGTACACAGATGTAAATTAATGTTTAACCCTCTGTGAAGAAAAATCTAACAGAATGCACCACCCGCTCTCATCTGCAAATACGAGTGTAAACCTCCTTTGATGAATAAAATATTTAACCTAAGTTGCGACGGGAAAACATAAGACTTTTAGCACCGATTTTATATATACACCAACGCGCGCATGAAACCTAATTAATGTAAGAGTAAACAGGCCACCTATTACATAAATAGGTAAGAAACAAATAGCCTAGTAACAAACTTAAGACGATATACTTCATGCCCCGAACAGTGCTACATATTTATATNAGGTAAGAAACAAATAGCCTAGTAACAAACTTAAGACGATATACTTCATGCCCCGAACAGTGCTACATATTTATATTTGCGAATCGAAGTGATATTCCAAGGTGAAAAACACCCTAGTATTTTAAGTTGTATTAATCTTGAACCTTCAGAGGAAACGTATATGTTTACACACCAAAAACGTGGCCATAAAAAAATGTCCAGTACCCAAATATAAACTTTTTTAAAAATAGAGAGTATGCATCAAAATATCAGAGCTAAATACCAATTCTAAAATAATCCGCAGTTCATCATGAACCTGCAAAGATACATACACAATATGGCTATGTTTCAGCCCAAGCATGTCAGTGTATCACATAGAAATACGAACGATACATTTTCAAAAGGTCACAAGCGAGAACTAAAACACCCATTATCGGTGTTCATTTTTGCGACAAACTTTGTGCACCCCGAGCATGCCCACCCCGAGCATGCCCAGAAAGATTTCTGATGCTTGCTAACTTACTTGCGCTCTATCAGCCCCTCGTGATGCCGCAGAGATAAAAAAAATCTCGTACTATGCAAGTACATAAGCAATAGATTCACAAAATATTGATTAAAATTACTCAAGTTTACA
The DNA here is from genome assembly GCA_002778355.1 of Clitarchus hookeri. Lineage (NCBI taxonomy): Eukaryota > Metazoa > Arthropoda > Insecta > Phasmatodea > Phasmatidae > Clitarchus > Clitarchus hookeri. Next base: position 1,443,077 of record NQII01000044.1, read on the forward strand.
CGTATAAGGTTTATTACCCATTCAAAATTTAAAAAAATATCAGGCTGTAGAGGTGATATCTCAGTTAGAAGGCCTAATACAATCTGCGATATTATGAAGATTTGGACACATCAGTTCAGGCTCCCCATTGAAAACAGCACCCTAGGCCCATTTCGCAACGATAACCTCTTCCACGATGTCGCATAAGAGAGAGATCGCAGCGAAGCAGCGACTAGAGCTCTCGTTTCCCATCGCGAGTACGCCCACAGCATCCATTCTTTTGTACACACTTTTTCGTACAGAAGGTCCACCTCAACACCAGCCCATTCCTCACTCGGCCTCTTCGCCCCAACATGACAAGACAAGTTGGATTCCCCGCAGGGACGCTCCCAGATTTTCGCCCTCTCATACCTCAAAAACATTCCTCACTACTAAAAAAAGTCCTCAATAATGTCCCTCATTCCTTAAAATATTTCTCAAATCATTTCTTATTCCTCAAAAACATTCCTCATCCCTAAAAATATTCCTCAAAACATCCCTCAAAAACATGAATTTCAAACAATTGTTTTGCTGATGGGTGCAAACTTTTTGTTTAGAGGGGAACGGGCACTCGGTGATTGATTTTTCGTTAATATTAACNCTTCCACGATGTCGCATAAGAGAGAGATCGCAGCGAAGCAGCGACTAGAGCTCTCGTTTCCCATCGCGAGTACGCGCACAGCATCCATTCTTTGTACACACTTTTTCGCACAGAAGGTCCACCTCAACACCAGCCCATTCTTCACTCGGCCTCTTCGCCCCAACATGACGAGACAAGTTGGATTCCCCGCAGGGACGCTCCCAGATTTTCGCCCTCTCATACCTCAAAAACATTCCTCACTACTAAAAAAAGTCCTCAATAATGTCCCTCAATCCTTAAAATATTTCTCAAATCATTTCTTATTCCTCAAAAACATTCCTCATCCCTAAAAATATTCCTCAAAACATCCCTCAAAAACATGAATTTTAAACAAATGTTTTGCTGATGGGTGCAAACTTTTTGTTTAGAGGGGAACGGGCACTCGGTGATTGATTTTTCGTTAATATTAACACCGAAACGTGCTCTTTGTATGCTTCTTTTTCGTGACGTATATTTACAGTATGAGGTTTTCAGATTATTTTTGATATCTTGACTTGCGATTCGAATACCTTCCTTTCTTTGAATAGGGTCGGTTTTGCAATACAGCGTTGAGCCATACCTACATCAAATGATATTGTTGGGGTATTTATTTGGAGACCAAACAGCGATGATTTCCTCCTTTGAATGAAACACGTGCAAAGTTCCTTAGAATAAGCGCTATCTTTGTAGAGGCATAGGTCTTAAGACTGTGATGGAATGCAGTCTGGGCCTTCGATAAACCATTGGCATTATTCAACCCAGACCCTGCCACGATTCTTGGGCGTGATGTTTGTTGGCACTATGGTGGATGCAAATCTTGAAGTCTTGGTTTTGTGAGAATTACACTTTTACGCTGCTGTGAGACTTTACAGAACAGATTTTGGCAGCGGAAAGTCCTACAGCTACGCAGGTTCTTTCATGATTCTGCAAGTCTTCGCGCCTAGCAAATGCCGTGTCNATCTTGAAGTCTTGGTTTTGTGAGAATTACACTTTTACGCTGCTGTGAGACGTTACAGAACAGATTTTGGCAGCGGAAAGTCCTACAGCTACGCAGGTTCTTTCATGATTCTGCAAGTCATCGCGCCTAGCAAATGCCGTGTCATAATTTACACACTTTTATGTCACTCGATCTGCATTATTCGAACATTCATACCTTTCGTTTCTTCGAACACATTTGGTGAATGCAAAATAAGTGTTGCAGTAGCTTCACTGGTACTGAGGTTACACCATTGCTAATTATATAGGTGGTAAATATATAAATTAGAAAAAAACCAAGTTCTAGTACCGTATTTTATTTGGTTACATATTCGTCTAGAAACTAGCTGGCCCGAACCCATACTTCAAATTAGTGCAGATTTGAAATTTAGCGTGAACATATATGCGTATTACGTGCACGCTTGATATATTCTGCAACCTGATTAAATTAAATATTTGAACTTACCAGTCAGAATGCTAAAAGACGAGGAGTGATAGCGATGTCACCTCTGGCATCAGATGTGAAACTGTGCAGAATTCGGCCGCCGAAACCTCATATACCAGNCGCCGCCGAAACCTCATATACCACCGAATGGTCTTGATGTCGTGAGACCGGGAGCCTTTGACTGCCATAACTCAAAGGTTGAATGTAACAGCAAATGCACCCCGACACATGCTGTGTTTTGTTGGTCACTGTGCAGAATGTCGACATTTTTCCCATTATATACTTTCCCCAAGATGCACTCTCTGGCGGACAATACTGAAAAGAAGAGCGGTAGTGGCAAGGGATTAAGAGTGGGAGAATAATTTGTCGGACTAAAGAGTTGGGGTGACGGGTAACAGAATAAATACTCAATTTTAATATTAATTTAATAACCATTAAAACGAAAAATGATTTTTGAACCGTCTTAACTAAAGTTGTTTATACAAAAAATAACGATATCATAAATTATGTATTTAGGTATACCGTTGATTGAAAAAAATAATTTTTTTAATAGCCTGGAAAATAACAGGTATATTTTATGTCTATGAAACAAATGTGAGTGCCGACAGCTCACTTTGCAGCTGAATCGTCAGTATGAGCGGCTACTGACATCTCGCTTGGCTGTGAAATCGCTAAATCAACGCTACCTGTGTGTTGAAAATAGAATCCAATATGGAGAGCGTGTTGAGAACACTTCTTATACTTTTAAACCATAAACAAATATGGCTGCCGCCTGTTAGCTAAATAGGTAGGTCAACCGTTGATGAAATCTGTAAATTATACACCAGTGCCACCTTTATTGTATAAGGAGCAATGGTGTTTACATTTGCATTAGAATAAAATTATTTTTTATAATCTGTCTCAAAGTTTTAAATGAAAATATATATGTTTTATAACTTATGCATGTAATCAATGTCCCTCGTCATGTATGTAGGTATACTGTTGATTGAAAATATATTTTTTAAAATTGGAATGGAAAATTTATATACATTTTTATGTCTGTAAATATAAGTACCGACAGCTCGCCTGGTGGCTGAATCAAGAAATTAACGCCACCTATGAGTTGAAAATAGAATCCAACATGTAGGGAACCTACAGCACCACCTATGTTTAAAAACATAAAGAAATATGGCTGCCACCTGTTGGCTAAATCGTCAGCACGTCTGGTGGGTAAATAGCGATAATTAATACACTAGAACAACCTAGGTGATGAAAACATATGAAATCTAAGATGGCGTCCTCAGAAATGTAGAAACAAATGACAAACGAAAAATAACACTATGGCGCCCACTAGCAATGCATAAACGAATTACAAACAAAAATAACCATATTACTTCCTCTATCAAAGGTATAAAAAAATGACAAACTTAAAAAATCACGATGACATCCTCCAGCACTGTATAAAAAACTGAAAAAAATACAAAATGGCGTCCTTCAGCAATGAACAAACAAATGACAAACGAAAAAACCAAAGAAGGCATTCTCCAGTAATGTAAAAATAAATGAAATACAAAAACGAAGATGGCATCCAGCATTAATGTATAATCAAATGACAAACGTAAAACCACGATGGCATCCGCTAGCAACATATAAACAAATGACAATCGAAAAATCCAAGATGGCGTCCTCCAGCGATGAACAAGCCAATAACAAAAAAAAATCATAATGGCGTCCTCCAGTATTGTATAAAAAATTACAGACGAAAATAACAACATGTCGTTCTAAAGCAAATTACAAACAAATTACATACGAAAAAAACCCATAAGGTTTCCTCCGGCAATGTATAAACAAATGACAAGCGAAAATACCAAGATAGTACCTCCCAGCAATCTTTAAACAAATGACAAACGAAAAAACCATGATGTCTGCACACGATAGAATGAGTATAGGTAAGGGTAGGTGGGGGTGTGTGGGGACCTCCGGAAATCTAACCTTTTTAAAGAAATGTAAAAAAAAATTTCTAATGATTAAAAAAAAAAATTATTTCTTATACATTTGTTGGGATTTTTTTCACATTTTTTTGCAAATTTTTTGGGATAATTCGAATTGTTTTGGATTTTTGTGATTTTTTTGGTAAAAGGCTACCGGGGTCAAAGGTCAAAAGTCATGGAGTCAAGGTCACCAGTATAGTCACATGGATCCAAAATGACCGCTTCCCGACCGGAGTGACAGAGCACGAACAGCTCCGACGCTCCGGCCCCAGGTCCCGATGTGCCAAAGTCCCCATAATCCATCTACTTTCCAATATTCCTTCAACAAACGACACCGAAAGATCTGGTGTGTACAAAGTCATCCCTGCAGGAAAAAAAATATTTTCAGTTCACGGTACGTGTAAACAAAATACTTAAGACTGCCGATTGCATAACATATCACAAGAGACGCCCTTTTTTCTTCGGTTAATACCAAGGAGAATAACATGAAACTGGGACATTACGAAACTTTCAACAAAAACATTTTGCCGACATCCCGTGGCGCAGTCAGTTGGTGCCCGCTGGTCTAGAGCGAGGGAGGTTCTATGTTAGGGAGGCTCTGTGTTACGTTATAAAGTAAGTTTATAAGCGTTCCCTGATACGCCTTCAGACATACACCGGGGAACGTTAATAATCCCTTTCATATCCAACAAACAGATTTAATATATCCGTCAACCTATGGAATAGTACTTATAAATATAATATCAAAGAATATTTTTTTTCTTCAGTATCAGACTGTCCGTGATATTCACAAAACTGTGTATTTATGGAAACCTCCACAAATACATATTCTAATTTTTCTTTGTTGTTTTTGTGGTTTCAACAGTGTGTATGCGAAAAAAGCATTATTTCCCTAATTTGGGCGTCGCAGTATATCTTAAATTTAATAAAAGTAGGCTACTCAAGTTTTATGTTTTAGAGAAAGAACATAAACTAGATCAATGTTTGGCCAAAAACTGTATAAATTCACCCATACTCTTTGGCCTGCATATTTAAAAGAATATATTGAAAACAATCTGGTAGGTTCTTACGATCTGAAATGTTGTTAAGCCTAATCAGTAACACTAACAAAAGTGATTATTATGGCCCTGTTTGTTATTGCTTCTGTAACTTTAAATTCAGTATTTCGAGCAGACTACTTTCTTTCTACTACAGAGAAAAATGTTCTTACATCAAAGGTTCAAATTATGTTGTATTTTTCTCCCAGCAATTAAAATGTAGACACATAATAAAACATTTGTTTGCATTACGGAAGTTTACTTCTCGTTACACTTAAGACCTGTTAAAAACTGATTATGGGGTAATTTGTTTGCAATTTTTTTTTAGATTGAAGTGTCTGTAAATTAACACAGTTTTTTTACGTGCATCTAATTGTTGCATGTTGAAACCCATTTTTTGAAATCCTGATCTATTTGTGGTTTGATTACATGCTAAAATAAATAAAAACCTAATTGCAACCACACACACAACCATTACACTTGCATCATATGAGGAAATATTGTTATAAAAATATTGACTTAAAATGAAAAAGTAAAATGCTTTATACAATATGAGAAAAAATAATATCCCAACTTTAAAGGTCTATAATATAAAAACCAAACAACCTACAACATTGATTGCCCAATCAAATGAACCGTGTAACCGTGATGTTTGTTTACCATGCATTCATAAATAATCACTGTGACCACCATGAGCGCCCCGAACGACATCTATGCGATAATCAAACTCGTTGAACGCTCGTGTCAGCATGTCCAGTGTTACGGTTTAGATGGCGTTCGTAACTCTCGGTTTGAGGTGGTGAGGGGAAAGCGAGCTCGCATTCGACACGTCAATGTGAAGGGGACGGTCTGATGTGTCCTTTATGTGCCGAGAGATGACACTGGGAGCGTCTGTCGTCGCACTATGAGCGTGTGTTGTGTGTTAGTCCGCATCACGATGGTGAAGGAACAACAGAAGGCGTTTTGTGTTATTCAGTTTGCTAAATGTGAATCGTTACGACTGTTCATCGTGAATTCCGTCGCAAATACGGACGTCGTCCCCCGATAGGTGGAGTATCGTACGTTGGTTTCGTCAGTTCCGTGACACAGGGTGCCTTTTCAAAGGCAAAAGTTCCAGGCGGCTGCGTGTGTGCGAAGAGAATGTGCAACGGATTCAACAGGCATTCGTTCTCTGTCCGAGAAAATCAACTCGACAAGCTAGCCGGGAAATGCAAATTCCTCAATCGATGGTATGGACAGTGTTGCGAAAGCGATTGCTGTACAAACCATACAGGTTACAGCTTGTACAGGCTCTTACCGAAAGGGATAAAGAACTTAGACGTGATTTCTGCGCGTTCGTTCTTGCCCAGAACGAGGTAGACGACGCCTTCATGTGTAAGCTGGTTTTTAGTGATAAAGAGACGTTCCTTACAAATGGTAAGGTGAACCGGTAGAACGTGCGGATATGTGGTCAGGAGCCTCCACATGAAACCACAGAACACGAGCGTGCTCCCCCAAAGTGAATATGTTTTGCGCTGTATCCAAAGACACTGTTTTCGACCCTTTCTTTTTTCACGAGCACACTGTTACTGGAATCCCTTATTTGGACAAGCTTACAGAGTGGTTGTTTCCTCAGTTAGAAGAGGCGGCGGGGAACTTCAATTTTTCCAACAGGATGGTGCGCCACCTCATTGGCAGATAGCTGTTCGCGGATACCTGAACGAGACGTTGCCGCAACGCTGGATTGGTCGAGGAGCTGCAGGTGACCAGGCTCTTCATCACTGCCCCCTTAAGAGCCTTGATCTTACCCCGTGCGATGTTTTTCTATGGGAGTACATAAATGATCAAGTGTTTCGTCCACGTTTGCCAGCTAACATTGACGACCTCAAAACGAGAATTACGGACGCCATCCAAAACGTAACACCGGACATGCTTACAAGAGTGTGGAACGAGTTAAATAATAGCGTTGATGTCGTTTGGACCGCTCATGGTGGTCACATTGATTATTTATGAATGCATGGTAAACAAACATCACGGTTACACGGTTCATTTGATTGGTCAACCAAGGTTGTAGGTTGCATGGTTTTGATATTTTAGACCTTAAAATTTGGAGTATTCTTTTATACTCATCCTGTATTATATGTTTAACTGAAATAACTGAAATTATTTACTTTGTAATTTTAAATATTGAAGGTAGTTTCTGAAGGCCGCAATCGTAATTTGATATCTGTTCTGTCGTAACTAATGTCGACAATTAATTGAGTACGAAATGCAAGGCGATGTTGCAGGAGATGAACGCAAGTTATTAGTATTAACAGACCAATATATTTGCCTTTGTAACTACAGAGATGTAGGAATTATTCAGTTTTTAAAGAATAAAAGGTTATACCAGTATAAGAAATCGTGAGAAGTCTTCGTAGGCGAACAAAATGTTTTCTCTTCCTTTCCATTTTTATGACTTTTTTTTTTTACAAACAACGAAGCAGAGTGGCTTGAGGCGAGAGTTAAAAAAGAAAATAGAGAAGCAAATCAACAGGAAAGGAGGAGAAATGGAAATACGGGAAAGGTGTTGAAGATGGATTTCCTCGTGATGGGTATTCACAGTAGGTGGTTTTTTACATCTTGACGTCAGCAACAAAAGTCAATTAGACGGGACATGTCATTTCCGGTGGCTTACATTTTCGTTCGCATCATCTTTTCTTAGAATTCCCCTCCACCCTCCCTCCACGTGCACCGAATTTCTTTTATTTCGGAAGAAAAAAAAATATTTCGAGATCAAAACAAATGAAACGGAACAGAAGAGCAAAGCGCGTGTGGGATGAAATGTTTGCATTCATAAGACGCGGGCATCCGCTGCGAGTGGTCGGGAGAGTTTTATTTCGTCGCCGTTCATGCGCGTGGCGAGTAAGACGGCCCTGGGATACTTAAACCCGCGCCGGCTGTAAAAAGTTTATTGGGGAGGCCCGCTAATATCCCGACGCGGCATGCAAGCACACGTGTTTTCGGGCCGTGTGAACACGAGGACGAATGTGTCGCGTAGCACCAATGACGCTCGGCCCGTGCAACACGAGTCCTCGAAGCCACCTCCATCCTGCCGCCATGGGATGGAACTCTATTTGACAGAGCCTGCTCCCCCCTCCACCCCACCGACATTTAAAGGGTGTCCGCATTCAACGTCACTACCTACCGGCTGGCAGCTGCGAAATTCAAATAGGAAATTCCACGATAACGAAATTTCGCCTCGGTTCGTTAATTTTAAAGAAAAGCGTTTTAAACGAAATGTACTCCTCTTGAATTTTTAGGAGAGTATACTTACCAGCGGTTATTTTCAATATAGAATAGGCAGTATTTACTTTTTCGTAAAATATAAAATTTGAAAATTCCTTGTAAATAGGCTATACATGTTACGGAAATATATCCGCTTTTAGGATCTTCTCCTAAAAAATTAGTGAAGAACGAATTTTTTTTAAACGCCTATCTTTAAAATTAACGCACTGAGGCGAAATTTCCTAAACATGAGATTTCCTTATTAAATTGCGCAGTTGCCAGCTGGTAGGCAGTGCCCTTAAAATAGGTTTTTTGAAAGCCCTTAACAACGAGGCTTTGAGAGTCAATGAGGGTGAAATGAGGTGAGGACGGAGCAGCGCCGAAATGGAAGAGCGGGGGAAACAGAAGATCTCCGAGAAAACCCGCCAAACAGCGGCATCATCCGGCACGATTCCCACTTGCGAAGCCCAATGTAGAAATTATAAATTGTTAGCAGCCTAAGTGTGTTACCAATATGCCATTTTGTACTCTAGATAGTGCAAACAGCAGAAAAACACACATTTCATTTGCCATAAATTTAAACATTACCCTAACAATACGTCAAAACTTTGAACTATTCCTCTTAGTTTACTGCCAAATTTAACTGCCAGCCTGCGTGCCAGTGCGTACAGTGATGTTATATACAGTTAACGGACAGTGAATTGTTTTCAAAAGTGGTTTCCTAAACTGATTACTTTACTGTTGACAGCATATGGTAATAGTTGTCACGTGCGAGTTTGAAGATGTGCCGCGACGATGAAAATTTTCTGTCACAATATTCAGACATACAAAAATGCAAATGCCTGTATGTCGCAGAATGCAAAATGCACCGAAAGAAGGTAAAAATTAGCTCTTACAACACGTGCGTAAATAACACACAGCGTATACTGCTGTTGAATTCNCAAAATGCACCGAAAGAAGGTAAAAATTACCTCTTACAACACGTGTGTAAATAACACACAGCGTATACTGCTGTTGAATTCGGCAGCAGGATACGCTGTATACATCGGTCGCCTAACTCCTGCTTTAACTGAGTTGCAGTTTACTAGAACTATGTTATACTAACGAAACTATTAAGTATTTACCAATGTATTTATCTACGAAACGGAAAGATAACCAAAACGAAGGCAGAATAGTANTAACGAAACTATTAAGTATTTACCAATGTATTTATCTACGAAACGGAAAGATAACCAAAACGAAGGCAGAATAGTACTTCCAATATCAATTCTAAAACATTTTTTGTACTTTTACAAGAAACATTATTGGAAACCCAGTTGCCAAGAAAATCCTTTGTAAAACAACAAACATTTTTCTTGTAAAATCTGCAAAACATATGTTTGTGATATTACATATTATATACATTGTATTACACCTTACATTATGAAAAAGTGTACGCAAATTTTTTCTTTTAAAAAACAAATATAATGAATTAAAAACAAATAATCACAAAATATAATAATTAAAAATATATTTTGAGAAAAAAAGTTATAGCCTGCCAGCACGGGGCCTAGAACCGACATCCCTTGCATAATTAGCCCGTACCCTTAAGCTCAACACCAACTAGAAGTACGAACTGTAGGTTTATTTTTATTGTAAATATAACTACATGTACCTACAACATATTAAGGAACTTATTTGTTTAAGGATAAAACATTTATTTCATTTTCAGTGTTATTTTGGCAAGAGCATTTATTTGATCTTTGTGGTTAAAACCTTATTCCTTATCATGTGCGTTTAAANTTTCAGTGTTATTTTGGCAAGAGCATTTATTTGATCTTTGTGGTTAAAACCTTATTCCTTATCATGTGCGTTTAAATATTTAATGTTGTAGTAATAGCAATGTAACCACTATTTCGTTCAAACATACTTTATTGTCATTCATGCATTATATACAAGCTCTACACGAGCAAGAACATGCAAATATCCAATTGTACCAATTAGCTTCCTATAAATCCATATTTCATCTCCAAACTCGAACTTAATCCTAATCTTCTTACGGGAAAACAGAACAGGCGATGTATGAATACTAATTACAGCAGTCTGATTTACAACTTCTTCGTGNTTTAAGTGTTATTTTGGCAAGAGCATTTATTTGATCTTTGTGGTTAAAACCTTATTCCTTATCATGTGCGTTTAACTATTTAATGTTGTAGTAATAGCAATGTAACCACTATTTCGTTCAAACATACTTTATTGTCATTCATGCATTATATACAAGCTCTACACGAGCAAGAACATGCAAATATCCAATTGTACCAATTAGTTTTCCTATAAATCCATATTTCATCTCCAAACTCGAACTTAATCTTAATCTTCTTACGGGAAAACAGAACAGGCGATGTATGAATACTAATTACAGCAGTCTGATTTACAACTTCTTCGTGNTAATCTTCTTACGGGAAAACAGAACAGGCGATGTATGAATACTAATTACAGCAGTCTGATTTACAACTTCTTCGTGTACTGGCATTGTCTTCCAACAAATTGTATCACGTGGATCCATTTCAGCCAAACTTGCAAATGTCAGGTTAACAGCATTACGACGGCTACGGAAAAAAACAGAACTCCAAAAGTCCACTTCCTGCTTTAGCAGTAATACCTTGCAAACCGAATATGTACATATAAGTCAAAATAACATAACCCTCTTCTACAACGACGACCTTGCGACACTATGACTAATCATTCTTATCAACATCATAGTTCGCACTTAAAATATTACGATGCACTTTACGTGGATAATAAGACCTTCTGGTACGGTGTTGTCTTCGTCGCATGTTGAACGCTAACCCTAAGAAAGCTCGCTCAAGTCACTTGAAAATTTAAATCACGTGTTAAAGGTTTAATTNCGCATGTTGAACGCTAACCCTAAGAAAGCTCGCTCAAGTCACTTGAAAATTTAAATCACGTGTTAAAGGTTTAATCATGCTATAATTTGCATATGGCTTTTAAATGTAATTTAAAAAACAAACCATAATCGAGGATGGTTTAAATTTGCCAAAACCATAAAATTACATCAACTTTTACAGTAGTGGAGNCGCATGTTGAACGCTAACCCTAAGAAAGCTCGCTCAAGTCACTTGAAAATTTAAATCACGTGTTAAAGGTTTAATTATGCTATAATTTGCATATGGCTTTTAAATGTAATTTAAAAAAACAAACCATAATCGAGGATGGTTTAAATTTGCCAAAACCATAAAATTACATCAACTTTTACAGTAGTGGAGTGTCTTATTCTAGTATCATTACAGAATTTTATGCTATCACAAAATCATCCCTTGTAATTATAGAGCAATGTTTCCTCTTACGAATTTTGCTCTTGCGCTGACAATGATGGACTATACGTTTTGATACGAAACTCCACTAAATAGCTGAAAGTATAAACCTTGTTCCCACATATTTTAACTGCATCCTTTCCAATGAATCCTAATGACTTATGTTCAATATCTACCTGGTATGAAGAGACGTGCGTTCTTTTTATTTTTGGAGACTTACAAGTGATTAATAGCTGCTGGCGACAAAAAATAAATAAACCGAGGCCATATGACGAAGTTGATTACATTTCGCGTACAAAACTCACTTGATAATTTTTTTATTTAAAATGATATTATTATTTCCGTCAGAGATTTTCTCAGTATACTACAAACTTCCCTACCGTTTCATTCTTGTCTGTATTTCCAAATACTTTAGTTCAGTTTCTTTTCAAGGTTTACTGTTTAAAGTGATAGCGAATCGCATAATTTACCGAAGAAACCTAATTCTGATTGTCTCATTCAAGAACCGAAATATCTTCTTTCAAAGATATGCGATAACAGCCAAAAGGGAAACTGCATGTGTGCAAGTAGGATATTAAAGGCTAAGCTGTTTGGATCTCGTTTCGTGAGTATCAAGTGCCCCTTTCAGCTTATATATAATTTTTATTATTTATTTATCAGTGTGCAGCACCAAACTACGATGAATGTACAGCGAATTTGAGTTAATAATAAACGATAAATTTCATTCAATATGAAGTTTAAAATAATAAAATTTTTAAACAACATTAATAAAAAATGTGCTTGTTCTGACACAGGAGGTAGGGAAAAGGAGAAAAAAAGGGGCAAAAATTGATTATATTGAATCAAATTTGAAATTTGCTTACCATTTTTTTTTCGACGTCTTGCTCTGAAATGTGTTAGCGCCTTAGAACTTAATTTTTTGTAAGTGTCATAACAGTTTTAAAAAGGCATAAATCAAGTATACTGATTGTTTCCTGTGCTACTATCGACCATTCGTGGTGACTTCAAAAAACTTGCGAAGCCCATCTTAATTTCCACTCTCAGGCTATTCTTCTGCTTCATGGAAACCAAGCTTAATTAAGTAATGATAATTACACCAAAGAAACAACACACACGCGCACTTATACAATATTTTTGCATAAGAACTATTTCTTACTAGGTATTTCAAACACTCCTATATTCTCTCCATCCTTATTAATATGAATTATCATTGAAATATTATGCATTTTTTAAATATAGGTAATAGTTCATTTTAACCAATAATAAGAATCATAAATGTTAAAAAGAAAATAAAAACTTTTTGTACAGGCCATATTTGGGAAACATTCTAACGCGTCGCACATTGGNCATAAATGTTAAAAAGAAAATAAAAACTTTTTGTACAGGCCATATTTGGGAAACATTCTAACGCGTCGCACATTGGGGTGATTTTTCGAACGTTTGATTAAGAAAGATCAAAGATAGAATAGCCTATATAATTTTATCTGTACAGTGTTGCCCAACTCCAGATGCTACGGATTTCACCGACGTAGAGAGAAAGACAGCGACAGAGAGACGGAGAGAAAGAATGACTGTCAAATAATTTTTTTTTCTACTATTCTCACTCTTTTCGGTATTCGAACATTGGGGGAAGTAAGAATGTATACAGAATATTTATTATATAAGGTTAGAACTGTTGCATTTTTTTTTAGTAATGTTCATAAATTTCTGAATACACGGAGTTCATTATCAGAGGCAGGGCGGAGTGAAGTTTCAAGAGAACGACCTTTGTCAGCTACAATCAAGATGACTGCTGGAAAATTTTTATTTCAAAGCAATAACATTGACGTTTGGTCACATTTATAGCCGCGAGCACCGAAATACGTGTTAATTATTTCCTAGCGCTGCAAAATAATTTCTTTAAAAGTCTGTTTATTTCTAATTTACTGTATGGTTGCCATCATATTTCAAGATCGTGACCAAACACGTAGAATGATAGAGCATGTGAATAGAAAATATATTATTTTTAATTCTTGAAATTAATTTTTATTAATTCGGTTGAGAGGTCATTGCTATTAGGAACGATGGAAGGTGAACCAAAATGTTAGAACAACGGTTGCATTTAACAAGATAACCTAATTTCTTAATATATTGTTGACTTTTCGAATATTTTACAACGTCTCGAAATGCGTAGAACTTTCGAAGTCAGTGGTAACGGCTGGAGCTAATGCAAGATTGCCGGAAAACCAGAAGAAAGACGATCACAAAATTTAAAAAATTTCAAAATGTCTGCCTTTTAACTTGAATGGGAGAGCAGTAGCTTGGGAAATATCGACGAGCGCTGATGTAGCCTATAGCAGTGAAACCGGCGGTATTAAAAACAACGGAGAACTGAAATGACTGATGATAAGATGTTCCAAGCTCTCATTTAATTCTCTGTAATCCCACTTCTACATCCGAATATTCCTGTTTCAGGAGCAGTATTTTCGCATGAACGAAAGGTACGAACATTAATAACATACGTCAATAAAAACATGTACAATGAATTTCAATTTCTACCATGAGGATCCAAGTTAGTTGTTATAGAATAATATATTTTGAAGTTCAATAAAGATTCCGCAAATTACGTAAGAAAAAAAGGAAAATTACACCTAGAACCAGTGAAAGAATGCATTCGTGAAAATTAATTTGCGTTGAAGCCATATTAGTGTGTGACACAGCAAAGAAAGTGTAGAAACACTGTACAAAAATGTTTGAGGTAAAACNTGCGTTGAAGCCATATTAGTGTGTGACACAGCAAAGAAAGTGTAGAAACACTGTACAAAAATGTTTGAGGTAAAACTACCTTACAGGTAAGGAAATAAAATAACATTTACATGTAAGGTAAAATTACCTCTTAATTGAAGAGTAAATTTCTGTAACAAGTACAGAACTATTCCCTATTCGTACGGTAAAGTACCTGACAAACGTTTGGTAAAATCCCATACATGTTAGGGAATATTAACTATATTGAACAATAAAATTAAATTTTTAATAATTTTTGACTATTAGTTACATTCATTCACTACGGAAAATAAATTAATAATTAAAGTTATTATTAAAATTTTTATTGAAGTAACTATACAATTTCCTCCTAAAAACTTATTATTAGCTTGAACATTCCCGCAATTCTAAGAGCAACTTGACTTGACAAATTAGTTATTCCTGAAGCTGGTTATAATAGTAACTTTGCGTAACAGATTACTCAGTTATTTTCGTGTTATAATAATAAAAATGATGGCGTGTGAGGAGTGCACCCAGGTCAAGGCAACACCCTCCGAGTGACGGTCTTTCCAGCTGGGACCCGTAGGTGACCGTCATCCTCGGGCTTGACAGAAATGAGACCCTAGTGTGGAGCGGCGCTGGAATGCAAGGGCAGGGGAAGCAAGAGTACCCCAAGAAAACCCGCCGGCAAGAGGCATCATCCAGCACGATTCCCACATGCGAAAATCCGGGAGTGAACCCGCCAGGGATCGAGCCCGGATCGCCGTTGTGGGAGGCGAGCGCTCTGGCCACTACGCCACCGCTGCCCCTTCGTGTCATAAAAAACAATGAATTTGTAGAATTCCATTAGTGGCTTTATTGGTGATTTTAAGTCTGATACCTTTCCAAGTATTTTCATTTTTCACTTGACATAAAATTACGCGGGTGAAGATAAAGGTGCATGAGATATGAACACGAAAACAAAATCCCTTTCAAACAAACTTTTCTATTTTTTCTTTAAAAAACAATCTATTTTAAACTATTTAATAATTGTATTTTACATATTTTCCACCTAAATTTAATTTTTTTTACCTTGTCCTACATGCTGTCCAACATGGCTCCTCATTTTTTTTCTTCCCCCCGTCCATCCATCGGTTTGTTTCATCCTCCCGTCATCCCATTGTTTTGTTTCTTCCCCGTACGTGCATTTTACTCCAGAGTACGTGCAATAATTCTACCTCACACGTATGGAAAAAAATGTTTCCCAAACAAGTTTGCGAAAATCACCTTATAATGGTCAGGTAATTTTCTTATTACTTTTCACAGTGAAAATAAACGTAACTTCTATGCAATTTTGATTACAGAGGCATTTTAGATCTACCTGTAGGTTTCACGAGGAAAAGTTATAAGATATTCGGCCGGATGAATGTTAAAACACGATCAAAGACTTTTTGTTGCTTTTTTCGTGAAAATAATGTCCTGCTATATAGTACCTAAGCAGCCAAATATCGTTTCTAATTTCGGATGTAATTTTATACAAGTTATTCTGCTTACATTTTCAGTTTTAAGGAAAATGTTTTATCTCCAGTTTGAATCAATTTTTATTTCGACATGAAATATTTTTTATATTCGATTACCAGGGACAAGGGCTAATAGCAGGAAATATTGACTGACTGCTAGCATTTATAGTGCCGCGAATATATGTGCTGTGTGAGTTGTGTGTTGACATGTTTCTTATTTTTGCAGGGCCTATAATAATTGTGGCACTCAAAAGCTAAACGTTTGCGATACGTATGCGAACTACAAAATATTGCAAAAAAAAAAACATCATTATGTCACGAAAAAAGCAAAACACTTGATCATTTGGGAATGTACACTGTGATTTTATTTTCTTGATTTTTCACTACATAGTTATTTAAAAATCCGGCTACTATGGATAGGTTATATCTTAACGGTTTTTCTGAATTCTATTTTAGTATATATCTGTATTTGTCGCCACACCTGAAACCATAGTAAAAAGTCATTCGTGTATTTTTTTTTAAGAAATAGTAAAATAAATTTGGATTTCTATTTATACAAACTTCAGAGATTTTATTAATATGCCTACGGTTTTATCACACCAAAAAAATCAAATTTAAATATCACTAAGTGATACGGAAAATGGCAAAGGTGATACTTGCATCTTAGCACGCACATGTTGTTTCGTCGAAGATGTTCGTTCTCCACGCACCATGAGATCAGCTCGACCTGCGCTACTTCCAGTCGAGTTATTTTAACGACTTTGCACAACGTGTTTCTCATCACTCGAAGATGCAGGCACGTACAAGCTCGCATTACGCGTCGCTATTGCGAAACTGCTGCGTTGATTCGCCGAATCCGGACACAAACACGTGGCTAAATGAGAGGAGAAACAAATCACAGCTCTTTGCGTTTTCCAAGGGCTATCAATTAAATCTGTTAAAAATGAGCAATCAGGACTTAAAGTCTATAACTTTTAAGGAGCGTGCCCACATTAATATTTGAGACAGAGAAACGCTGGAGGCAGTAAGGGCGACACTGCCATGGGCACCGTGTGCCCCATCGCCGTTACGTTCAAAGCTGAGAAATGGCGTGTAGTGTTATCGTCGAGCTCCATCTCTCTACTTGATGTCAAGTGGTATCCCTTTTAATTGTATTGGTGGGAAGTCTGTAGCAAGGTTTATTACGCGCTCCTAACATTGTTTCGCTCGTGCCCGGTTTGTATGGGGGCCGCAGTGGTGTAATGTTCAGACTACTCGCCTCTCACCAAGGCGAACCAAGTTCCATTCCCGGCGGGGTGGCCTCTGGATTTTCTCATGTTGGAATCGTGCTGGGCGATGCCGCTGTTCGGCGGGTTTTCTCGTGGATCTCATGTTTCCCCCGCCCTGGCATTCCGGCGCTGCTCCATACTCACCTCACTTCATCGGCTCTAAGACCTCGATGTTAATAACCTCCCGAACCTCTCCACTCCACTCCAGTTAGAATGTTTTGATATGCAGTCTGGAAAAGCAGCGAAGTTCAGCACCGAGTCCTGGAGTATTTTTGTATTTATATGATCGAAATGTTTTGAGATAGAAAGCTTTGAAACTGCCGTTGTTGAGCTTCGTTGGAGTGTTCCGAAATGGAGTTTCTAGTGTGCGCGATAACTCGGAACACTCGACGTGCTTCGTCTGAAGTGTGTGTTCCTTTCCTGGATCAGCAAATCAGGCACATGTTTAACCGTTTCGTAGAAAAAAATTATTCTAAACACTCTGCAACGCAGTTTAAGACTCAATGTAGGCTATAACCTCAAAGGAGTTCAAAAGCCTAAAAGTATTTTCGAGATTTATATAACATTACAATTTTTTTTTTAATAGTCTCAAAAAGCAATAACAATTGTGTAAAATGGCTTTTAAATAAAATTTAAAAATAAGTTACAGAATATTAAAATATATAAAATTTTATATTTTTATTCGTTATTTCTTATATTTTACAAAACTAACACATTATGTTGCATCTAAAAATAATTGTCTATGCTATTAGATTTTAATGAAGAAAATTTCTTGGAAAATGAGATTCTATAGGGCTTTCAATTTAAAAAATTGATGTCACATTTAAATTGAAAACAGCAAAATAGTTCATCTGTCACCGCACGTGAACCTAAGGTCTGATTTCCAAAGAAATTGCAACATCCTACTACTGGATCTTCAAATAACTTTTAAGCTGATGCCAAAAGTTGTGTTTAAATAACTTTTTGAAATTTTATGGGAACAAACATTTTATTTCATAATATCATATTTACCCTTAATACGCTTCGAAAGTTGTTTTTCAATTGGTTAGGTAATTATTCTATTTATCGATATGGTGGCACGAAACCATACAATTTCCTATATCTACCAAATTATTTCGTGCTCTGGACAGTCTTAACATTATGCCTCGATGCTTTACAACTAAGTGAGTATACACAGTTGATAACTCCCCATTGTACGCTAATTCGGGAGAGACATGGTTTGATCCCGGTGCGGCCAAACTGTTCTTTGTTTTCCAGGGGAATGCTAAGAAGATTCTCTAAGGCAGGGCGTAGCCGATTCCTTCCCGTTGCTTGTTGTCTGATTTGCTTTTACCGCCATTAATGAGCCTGCTGTCAACAAGATACTAACACCTATTTTATGAAGTACCCATGTAATGTACTGATAAAAAGTATAAATGATTATAGAACGTTATTACAAATAATTTCTTCGGCTAATTTGTAAAAATTTTTTTTCAGTCCGGAAATAAAAAGTTCGATTGATGAAAAATGTGTCCTTGAAAAATTATAGTGCGTTCAAAAAAATTTCCTTCCACTTTAAATACGTGAGTAGGAATTATAAACTGGTAAATATTTTTGTAGCTTCGGGTGTCGTGGCGAACAACACCGAGTCTACACGAAGGGATTTTCAACACTCTAACCCGATAATGATCTTTCCGGAGAAGTTACGTTGTTCAGGTACAGTTCCCCGGTACATTAAAGTATCAAAACTTTCCGCAACACCTCTATCATACGGAAACACTTCAACCCCTTCTACTATATGGGGAAAGTAAATAAGTTTGCGTTTTTTAATTGTTATTTCAATAGTTCACGTCATTTGTGCGTGAATCAAGTAGGTAAGTAGATGTGGTAGGTACCAGAGCAATTTATATCGCGTTCACATATCGCCCCAGAAAAAAAGAATTTTTTTTATATCTGTTTGTGCGTTCCAACAGACACGTGACGAAAATAAAAAGTTTTATTTCTTAATACATCATACACAACAACAAACATTTAAATTACTTATAAAATTGTTAGAATTTTACTACAGTGAAATCTAAATCCCCGTAATTTCACGACTAATTTCCTTATTATCTATAGTTTACGTATTTATTTTAAAATCGCACACACGATGATTCATGCCGAATGTCCTGAACTGATGACCTGATAAGAGATTTCTATCTGAAAAAAATTCTAAACCACACCGAGAATAAAATATGGTTGTAGGACCCATCTAAACTGTTGCAATAGGAACAACCATCTGATTGGTTTAAGGTACCGTAAATATATTATTCACATTGGTATTAATTCCCACAAATCTGGTTGTTATTTTACTCAATGTTTTTGTATTTCCTACCGTACATTTGGTTGCCAAGGCAGAGCACTGCTTTCCTGCAACCAAACAGAGAGTATTTCCAACATAACAACTTCAACAATACTGTGATTGTTCCCACAACAACTATGACTGTCACAATCTAACATAATATTCTGTTGCTGTTGCCCTCAAACTCGATTACAGAACTGTTCGATACTAGTAACAGAACATTCTGTTAGGTTATTGCAACTCTGATTGTAGTGGGAACGATCCAAATATTGTTGGAAATATTCTGTTTGAGGATCTTATTTTGTAGTAGGAACGCAGTGCTCAGCTGTAACGACAACACACAGAGAGGAATACGATAAACATTTATGTTGGTAATGTCTATGTTAACAATATTTAAATGATACACACAACACATCAGACGGCTGTCTTTATTTTGACAGTCTAGGTGGTTCCTACAACCATGTTTATTTCTCAGTGCTGGTCCGATTTGGAAACGTCTACGCAGATGTACGAGAGCTCAAAATAGTTTGGCCGCCCAGGTCACCGGATCTGAGCCGTCTGAAATGATGAGTATGTTGCTGGATGGATGAACTTGTGTACGCAGGATTGCGACTTAACAGAGCTCAACATTGTACTGTACGAGTGATGCTGCAGTGATTGTCTGGCAAGCACTGAGAACTGCAGCGAGTTGCAGTCGCATTTTACAAAAGAGCTCACTTGTGTATTGCTGCACAGGATAGCTATTTAAAAAAAGTTTGCACGGATCGTAATGCATACTTCACCAAATACTTGCCTATTCTGCTCCTTGTCATAGTGGAGATCTAATCAAGTTGTTTCTCCGTATCACTTCTAGACACGAGCCATGTAAACGAGTGAAATTTTTCTATGATTTTATTCTAGCACTCCACTATCACGTCCTTGACTTCGAAACATTATTCGACAGTTATTATGTTTAATACGTTCAGGCCCAGTGTACAAAACATGTGTACATAATGCACAGTAGGGGTTTTATTGGCCAGTGCTGTGTAGTCTGTTGTCAGGTTTTTCACGCTTTTTGAATTAAATCTTTGAAATATACCACGTATGAAGTGCTTGTTTGTTTCCGAAATATGCCATGTATCCAAAACATCTTATACTTGTGTTCATAAAAGCACCTTATTTTTGATTAAATCGTAATGTTATGCATTTCTTATCTATAAATTATAATATTTCATTAATAATTAATATGAGTAAAAAAAGTGAGAAAATAGGCCTGTTGGTAATACCTACTAAGAAATAGTTCTCATGCAAAACATTATTACACTAACTTGTATCTGCCCAGCGATATCAACTACGTGGTGGAATCATATCTGTTTGTCATAGGCAAACTGGCAATTAACTGCAGTAGAGTTTGCTCCACATTTCTTGTGAAATACAGAGCCTACGATGCATAAAACGATTAAAAAATTATTTGCTTTTTGGTCGCGTTGTTACAGCTTGTTCCCTTGAACATAAAATATGTGTTTGATTTATCTGACTTTCCACCTTTTTTTCAATATATTTATTTAAACGAATTTTTATGTTTTTTTCCTAGGTTGAATCAAATTTGGTTATCTTTGTGAAAATTACTTTATTTTGATTGTCTTCTCACTCCTGAACCTCCAGATACATCCTTTATTCTTTTCGAAGGAGTAACCAATTTATCAGAGCTAAGCCATGTTTTCTGTTTCCTCATTAAGAACTTTGCATTTATCTTCCGAACAATCTATTTCGGTTTTACTACAGCTCGGAATATTCCCTTTTCTAATTATGAGCTGCGGCATCCTCACTCTTTAATAACTTGTTTCTTTTCAGTAAATACACAAAATCTCGATGGGCAGCTTTGATAAGGAAGCAACTTTTTTAGAGAATCGTATACTGGCATTTGCTTCCAACGCAGAAGACCGTGTTATCATCGTTCTTGATTGCCTCTTAGCTGCATAACAGAAAACCATCTTGAGCCACTGAACGACTCAGATTATAAAAGTCAAAGCATTCAATTCCTTGTTTGAAAACTAGCTAATGCCAGTTTAAATAACTCTATTACATAGAGCATTCCATGCAAATTGCAGATTAATTACCAAAGTATTTTTCATGTTTCCAAATGTTAGGGCTTTCTGGAAATTTCTATTCATTGGCGGTAAAAAAAATGTTATCTCACTCCACTTAATATTTTAGCCTACTTTCCGAGGGAAAGAGGGGATTATGATATAACTTTCCTATCTGTAACTGAAGCCAATTAAAGAACGGTAGTCTGGCAACAGACTTTGATGGGATCTGGCTGGTGCGCACAGCACGGATTACTCTAACGAATGAAGTGGCTTCAATAACTCATGTTCCGTTGTGGCTAAATGTAACTAGAACTGGGCACTGTGCATTTTGTATGCTGCTCTGGAATTTACTCATGTTTAACTTTTAAAGTCACAGGCACTGGAGATCCAATGTACATATCAGTACAGAGAATAGTGTGTGTGTGTGTGTGCACGTGTGTGTGTGGGTGTGTTTGTCTGTGCGTGTCTACCCTCACCCACCCCTCTCAAGACATAACCCGCTTTCAACTTTTGAACGCGGGAACCGAACTTCACCTAACTCGGTACGCAAATAGTACTTAGTAAGGGTATCCAAATTTTATAGTTTTCGACAACGCCGGGTGCTTACTTTCAAAATCACGGCCATTCTAGTATTTAGGGTGATATGTCATATCTTGGTAACCATTCAACCGATTTAAACCAAATTTTTTATGTTGACAGTGCATAATGTAAGCATTGAATTTAGAATTTGATATGTATGTTAATAAACCATTTGGGAATATATCACTACATGAATAATAATAAACAAAGCCTTCATGTTAAAACTTGAAAACTTCTCTTCTAATTCTAGCCACATTTGGCAGGTAAGTAGTACTCTCTTAGGCCATTTAAATGTATGCGGTTTAAATTGCTTTATCCATTATTTTCAAAACTGCAGCCATACAACTATTTTATGTTAATTTGGTATATCTACCATACTGTTTGACTAATTTCTACAAAACTTTGTTTACTGTAAGTATCAATTACAATATTAATATGTGCCAATACAAAGCGACTTTTCTCCTGTATTTTGTAAAATAGCGCCACAGGAACCAATTGATAAATCTTACTTAAATTTGTATGCTGCAGTATGTATATAAAATAAAATATGTCTACCTATCTCCTATTCGTCCGCCATTTTGTAAGATAGCAATGCATGAATAAATTAAATTTTTATTTAATATCTCGAGAAACAATTGAAATATTCATACCAAATTTGACAGAAAATAGTGCTACACCATTTGATGTTAACTGGTATGTTTTAAGCAGGTCAGACAAATATTTTTAAAATAGCGACCCTTTAGCCATTTTAACTTAGTATGCTATATCGTTGAAACTATGTAATTAATTCGAATTTAAGTTGGTGTGATGGCACTTTATATTACAAATATCAAATGTGTACATACATAGTTCCCTTTGTCCGCTATCTTGGAAGATGTCATGATATGAAAAATTAAAACGTGTATGTCATATCTGTGGAAAAAATCAAGAGATTCCCACAAAATTTGGCAAACAAGTAGAACTACAACAGGCCATGCAAACTTATGCGTTTTAAGAGGCTCAGACATTTATTTTTAAAATCATGGCATTGTAAATGTTTTAGGTTAATAAACCCTATCATTCAAAACATTAGACTGATTACATGCGAAGTTGATTCTCCGGGCCCTACTTCCGTATTGCAGTTGATTGCATGCTAGCTTGTAAACAGCGGGTTTTTTCATAGCCTGTGTTTAATGTCAGTTATACTGTAATATCAATGGAATGTTTTTTGGTAGACGACCCGTAACGACGGTTGGCAGTACATCACAAATACAGATCCATTATGACATTTCAGCTAAATACAAGATTTATTACTTCAAATTGCAGATAATTTTTTTTTACATTTATTACATATTATCGTTGGCGAATTTTAATTTCCCGAGAAAATTACATTTCTATCACTCATTAGTAAGTGACTTCTGATTCCTTTGGCATGCTTGTACATGTGAGTAAACCAAATTGTATTACTGTTTTTAAACAGGCGATGTTTTAATACGCAAGTGATGCACGCCATCCAANCATGTGAGTAAACCAAATTGTATTACTGTTTTTAAACAGGCGATGTTTTAATACGCAAGTGATGCACGCCATCCAAGGCCGCACAGCGGTTGTTATCATTACACACACTCATTACTGCGCCCCCCTGCCAACAACCACTCTTCCCCTAGCCATCGCCAGTGTACTACAATCGTATTCCCCCACCTGCCTTCATGATAAAACCATGCATGGCCTCCGTGGCCGCGTGGCATGGACTGCAGCGGTGGCTGTCTGTCAGCTCGCATTGTTTCACTCAAATTAAAGAAAATCGAGTACTCACTCTCTCTGCCATAGAAGGTTGCTGTGAGTAAAACCACGGATAGCAGAATGCTTCTAATGACACTGATAACCGGACGANCTCTCTGCCATAGAAGGTTGCTGTGAGTAAAACCACGGATAGCAGAATGCTTCTAATGACACTGATAACCGGACGGATAAAGATGGCAAACTGCAGACGCTCTGTCTCATATACTGTTCAGCCCTCCTTTCCTCCCGTGTAAATGAATTGGCTCGATAGAGATCAATCTCCAGCAGAAATTTCATGAGTTAACATCGTATTTCGCACCCTACTATTTACCTCCCACGTCATCCTCCCCACTCCGAAATATTTCGTCCCAAGAATGAGGCAGTATCATTGGATGTTGAGATCTAGGAGGGAGGAGGGTAGCCAATCAACTGCATTATACTATTCGATCGCGAAATGATGCATAGGTGAATAATATGAACTGGTATCAGATTGATACATAGAGAAATAGTTGGGCGCGTAGATGTGGTTATTTTAATGGTCGATGGATCTGTGGGGGAGGTGGAAAGGGAAGAGGGACTGATGATGAGNGGCGCGTAGATGTGGTTATTTTAATGGTCGATGGATCTGTGGGGGAGGTGGAAAGGGAAGAGGGACTGATGATGAGTTTTGGAGAAGGGCAAAATGCGATTTATATTCTTATAACATATTTTAGCACAAGACTGGCAGCTGTTTTTTCTATTCACTTTGATGGGTGTGGGAGTGGCGAGTCCCGAAGGGGCGTAGTGGAATCCCTGAGGGGTGGAGTCCTGGGGAAGGTGGTTTCTGGGAGGAGTGGGGGAGTCCGCCCGCCCGCCCAATCGGGAGATGCATGGGCGATTGATGGCCTTCCCCTTCACAAGCCACGATCTGGAGATGATTTTGTCCTATTGCAGATAGGTAGGTAGTTGTTTGTTGACAGATTGTATTTTGTATCGTGCATATGTGAGAAGGAATACTTTAGGCAGGTATGCAAGTTCGGTATCTTTGTCGAGTGCTGCAAGTGATTTAATCTTTCCATATGTCACGATAGTTGATAAAATATTCTGAACGCTAGAACAGCATCCCACAATTTTCACTGTGTTCTCTCGACTAGAAAAAGAAGTTCTGGATTATTTGCAACTGTACAAGCGGCTTTGATGTCTATGTTACGAATTTGGTGACTGTATGTTAAATGGTTCGGAAATAATAGCCAACTATTCTTTAAGAGGGCTTAAGGCCTACTTGACTATGCTGTCCGTTTCGTCATCGAAAGTGATGCCTATTTAATGAATTTGACGACTTTACCTTAAACATTGCGGAAATGGAAGCCAACTATGTTTATAAGTAGTGGGCTTAGGGCATTATTCACCCTTCGGACATTCTCGTCATGGGGGGTGATGCCTTTGATATGAATTTGGAGGCTTTATCTTAAACAGTTCGAAAATGGTGGCCAACTATGCTTATAAGTGTGCTTAGGCCATAATTGACCCTGCTGTCACCCTGCTTAAGTCATAAATTTTGTGATTATAGCATCGGTGGATGGAAAATAGTGGCCAACAATGCTTATAGGAGGGCTTAAGGCGTCCTTGGCCCTAACAAATTGATGCTAAGATCCAGCTGACACGAATGGTAATTTTGTGTTGGGAATCCGAGATGCCAGGGGAATAAGGAGATGGTCGAGTGATTGACGTGTGTGCGATTAGCATAATTGTGATTAGTATATTTATAATTAGCATATGTATGTGTGATTAGTATAGGTATCCTTAGCATACGCATACTCGGCATAGCTCGTAGAATATTTGCTTGTAACAAGGTAGTGCATGAAATTGCATGGCTTGGCTGATGCTACTCCCCATCTGTGCAGAATGGTTCGTAGGGTCTACAGTTAATGCTAAATGGCGTAGACTATATGTGCCTTGAAGGTTGAGAGTATATCAAACAATGCTTCTTTACGTTTTTGGTTTTAAACCGGTTTATTTAACCGGAATTCATTCAAACAATCCCGGATCTTTTCCGGGAGTTTGTATATACTTTCCCAGCACCTTCTGACAAGAATTTACTCATACTTTTGAGCCCTGCGAGTTCAAGGCCTGAAGGGCTGATGACAATGTTCTGGCTATGCTTCCGATGCTGTGGGGGCATTAGGTGACAGTACACATCCATGATTGACGATGTGGTTACTTATCTGCACGTGTTGCATGGTAGTTGTTCTGGCAGTGGAGGTCCGGTGATTTGGATGGCCTGGATACATTCTGTGAGTTGATGAGTTGTGGTGAGCTGGATGGCCCTGTTATAGACCCTCTGTCTTGCTGTTGTTGTGTGTTGCACTCAGCTGATTTTTCTCGACGTGGTGCTTCTCGTTGAAGCACACCACTTGCTCTGTTCTCGCTGTAGGGTAGTAACTGACTTCTAACTTCCCTACCACATCCCGGCAAGGTAGCCCTGGGCCTACCACCGCCCTGGCCCTTGGCACAGGGTTGAAATTGTCTAATCCCTCTAGCTCGACAAGGCACTCCTCATTATATTTCACCACTCTACACTCCTTCTCAGTGAGTGATTGTAACTGACTGACCGGTAACTGACAGACTGGTAACTGACAGACTGGTAACTGACAGACTGGTAACTGACTGAATGATGCGGTACTGACTGACTGACTCGCGTCCCAGCGTGGTGATATCACTCATCCAACATGACTCTGGTAACTGTCTAACTACTTCTGCCCTGCCCCAGGTTTCGCATCCCGAAATGTCTGACCCCTTAATGTTGCAACTGACTGATGCGGCCGACGGACGTGGCGGGGTTCCAATATCCCGTTCTTGGTAACTGTTGCACTGACTTGCTCTCTCGGTGCGGAGTATCGAAGCTTCCGACTGCCCCGATATGACTGACCGATGGACTCTTTCAGTGCAGTGATCAAAACTCACCAACTGATCTCTCGTTTGGTGATAACGAACTGGCCCCTCATCTCTCATATATTCGCTTATATCCTCTCTTGACTCCCTCCCTAAAACTTACACGCACCTTCCCTTGTTGGGGTAGGGGTGAGGAGGAGGGTGCAGAACAATCAAATATTTCATACAGACGCCATGGTTCTTGATGTTT
>NQII01000044.1:1470170-1710986 GCA_002778355.1 Clitarchus hookeri
GGGGGGGGGGAGGTAGTGGCCTGCACCCTGAAACTAACCCTGTCAGCTTATTATTCCACAGCGCGTCCCCCAGTAGCCCCATGGTATGAATAAAGGGGGAAGGGGGAGGAGTGCTCGTGGCACCACTTCCAAGCTGGTCAGCTGTCTTCTCTGTCATGAACTTTTGTTAGGGGGCAGGAGGAGGAGGCCCGAGGGCGGCAGCGACCCGCGTAATGGCCGCACGGGCTACTACATCTCGGCTTGACCTCTGTATACGTAAATGGGTGACATGTGTCGTCCGGAAGTCCCTACACTGGTTTAAGCTGGCGGGGGGAGGAAGTTAGGGATAGCGCCGCTTCTAACAGTTCCTATATGCGTTATGCATCAGGGCAATGAACTCGAACATTCTCCAGACAAGATGGATGGTGCTGGCATGGATTGACAGAGTGTGAAGTGTTTGTAACTAATTGCAGAATCCGTCTGACATTTGCTCAATTTCAGTGCCAAATGCATTTTGAAAAACACAAATTAAAATGGCTTTAAATTTTATTTTTTTTATTATAGAGTTCTGAGAATTAAAAGTTTACAAAATTTGAAAACAATTAGTTTTCCATACATACAAATTTCGTTGTTTCTGCAAGTCATTGTTAGAAAAACAGTCAACAAATTGTTACTATCAGCTGTTACTGTAATAATAGTTTTGTTATTTCAATTATATAATTTATATAACTAAGACCATGGAAATATATTAAGCAGACAATTCCGTAGCCCTTAAAACCTCATATAGGACAGTATTCTGAAAATATTACCACAACTTATTCGGAAAGAGTGAAAACTTTTCTTGGTCTTTTAACAGTTATCCACACAAAAATATGGCTTGCTTCAGAACTACGCAGACATGCAATACTATACCACAATATTTTTTGAATAGTTTATTTTATTTTTAACCGCTCTGAAAGATTCACCGCATATTTAAACTGCAGCATGTAAGTCGTTATTATCAATCTATATTTGTTTCTGCAAGGAAGCTTGTAGGTAAACACTTAATGTATGTCCGCGGAGTCGAGGCTTTGCCGCACATAATTCGGCAATTATAGTCTATTCGCGGTTTCTTCAAACTTTATGAAAGTATACTTTAAAAAATGTGTGACGTGTTTGGTTATATCCTCAATATCAATATGTATTTCAAACGTTTTATACTTCTGTTAACGTAAGAGTATTTTATTTTTCGTTAATTTTAACTTTTACTTATATTTTACCTATAAATTATATTATATCATTTATAATTAATATGAATAAAAGCAGTAGGTAAACAGGTGTGTTGGTAATGCCATTGTAATAAATAGTTCTTATGCAAAGTGTCGTTACATTGAGTGCACATGAATGCGGTGCGTTGTCCCTTTGGTGTAATTTCTATGACTTGGTTGGGCTTTGTTTCCATAGGGCGGAGGAATATCCTGGAAGTAGAACATAAGCACGGCTTCAGAAAAGTTGGAAGTGAGCGTGAATGGAAAATAGAATTCTATCGTAGTTCAAGCACATGGTTGAGCACGGAACTAAGCGGAGAAGATTGTCGGTTGCGTGCATGGTGGCGNTACTTATATTTTACCTATAAATTATATTATATCATTTATAATTAATATGAATAAAAGCAGTAGGTAAACAGGTGTCTTGGTAATGCCATTGTAATAAATAGTTCTTATGCAAAGTGTCGTTACACTGAGTGCGCATTAATGCGGTGCGTTGTCCCTTTGGTGTAATTTCTAAGACTTGGTTGGGCTTTGTTTCCATAGGGCGGAGGAATATCCTGGAAGTAGAACATAAGCACGGCTTCAGAAAAGTTGGAAGTGAGCGTGAATGGAAAATATAATTCTATCGTAGTTCAAGCACATGGTTGAGCACGGAACTAAGCGGAGAAGATTGTCGGTTGCGTGCATGGTGGCGNTCAAGTTCTTCACTTGGATAAATAAATATCTTTTAGTTCCAAGATTTGAAGGACGAGCAAACACAACGGGGGGATAGAAATAAAAGACCGGCTGGAGTAATAAATAAGTAAAAAAGGAGACGAAACTTGGCCCAGCCCAGAGAGCGCGGATGAAGCACCGGACAAGGAGGGCCACAAATTTTAATTCGCGGAGTTAACCGACCGAAAATTTAAGTGCTGTACTCTTGTAATTATTTACTTATCCCACGGGGGACACGTCGGCCTCTGAAGACAAGACGAAAACAAAGCGAATAAGCTGTTACCCGACGCCTTCCAGTACAACCAGATGTTCGTAATTTGGTTTGATTCCTGTCTGAGAAATAGGTTAAAATCGACAATATATGTCCATCGAATAAATATCTTCGTGAAAAACCTCCAGGCTGATAAAGGAACTAAAATAAGGAGTAGAAGATAACATCTCAGTCGATAATCACCCTGGCAGACAGTAAGTAGTTCTCGTATGGATTTCTCGCAAGCGGACAATTTGTTTACAAGCCAAGCTTCTTTCACTCTTGATGTGTTCGCCGCTGCCAGACGCGTGCATCAAGAACGGGTTACTGAAAGCATAACGTAAACACGAAGACGGCCGTAACGAAACAAACACAGCATTTGGTTCTCATTAAACTGTCCTTAGACTCACTCCGCGCCAACACTTCCAGTCGTTTGCCGTTGATGATGAATTCCACCTTAGTGATATTTATAACTGTACACGTGGCAGAGTGCAACTGACCTCCGCAGCACAGTTGGCTTCAAACCGGATTACGGTGCGAGGCGTTCTGGGTTCGAGTACTGGGGTGTAACTTAGTATTCGTTTTGGTGAGTCACGCGGTATATTCGCGGTTTCTCCAANGTTCTGGGTTCGAGTACTGGGGTGTAACTTAGTATTCGTTTTGGTGAGTCACGCGGTATATTCGCGGTTTCTCCACACTTTCGAAATCTAATATTTGCAAAATCACCCCATGTATGACGTGTTTGGTTATTTCCTATATATCACATGTATCACAAGCGTTTTATATTTATGTTAACATAAAAGTGCCTAGTTTTTGGTTCAATGGAAATTTTAATTGTATTTTACTTACAAATTATAGTATTTAATTTATAATTAATATGAATCAAAAAGTGAGAAAACAGGTTTGTTGGTAATGCCTTGTAGGAAGTAGTTCTTATGCAAAATGCCATCACACTGAGTGCGGAGGAATGCGGTGCGCAGTCTCTGTGGTGTAATTTTCTAGAATAAGTTAAGCTTTGTTTGAACGAGGCGGAGGAGTATCCTGAAAGTAGAACTTTAGCAGGGCTTCAGAAAATTTGGAAGTAACCATGAATGGACTTTACACACCATGTTTAAGAATTTGTCACTAGCCACACTGAAATCTGTAGGATTATCAGTGAATACGAAAACGGATAAAATTGGAACAAGACATGATGCTATTCATTCTTTGATTACCCTAAAAAGCAAAAAATCAATAATTAAAACCAGAAGTAACAAACGCGGAAGAATGTAAATTATAAATATTATCACTTTATGCAAATTCCTATTGAAATTATTTATAACATCCAAACCAAAACAAAATATAATTGTATGCTTCGATTGTGGCTTTTAAAAAACAGAAAACTCTCAAGATCAAATAAAAGAATCTTAATGTGTAAATGACCGAAAGTTTTTAAAGAACTCACATTTTTCCATTATAATTGCATATTAAATCATTTAAAAAACTTCATTTACACATCGTACAATTCATCATCATATCATAGGGGCATGAGTGGGTTTTTATTTGTTCGCATACCTGAATAGATTGCAGGGTTACACATAAAGAAATAAATATTAAAACATTAGAATCAACCAAAAACTGTACATTTCTCAAATAATACATTTCGTTCGTCAGCCATATCGTAAAATAGCTGCCATTGCCTGCAGAGGCTAGATCACATGTGCCTCAATATCTATATCTTTTAACAATATAAATAGGTACCCCTGTGCCAAATTTCATGCTTTTATCACTAAGTACACAATAATTTTGCTGGTCTGTCCCACTAATAGTAGTAACAGTAAAATAATTTTGTTGAGCAAACAAAACTTGAAAAGCTACAAAATTTATTTTGTTAATCTGTCAAAATACACAGTTGAATAAACAAAACATTTGTGTTTTGCCAAAAAAAATTAGACTGCCAACAAAACATTTTGTTGAATCAACTGTAAGTTATATGATTTCTTGGCCATTCATTTGATTAATAATTAGGGTAAGGAAAGTGTTTGTAAGTGCATTTATGGATGCTTAATAATTGTACAAAAATCTCATTACAAGTTCAATAGGAAACTAAAATGTAAAGCTGTAAAATTAAAAATCTTTAATAACGTACGTTGCACTGTGTTTTAATTATGTGTATTTAAAAACATTCCTATTTTGCCAGTATTAACTCAAGCTAACGCTACTTAGGTGTAGGGTTTATCTGTAAAGATCCAGGTTCGAATTTTGGTGGACTTTTCAAATTTTATAATAACTGTCATTCAAATCTTAAGTTGTGATAACCAAATATTATATTCCGGGGCTACTAAATAAGAATAACAAATTTATTTGGTTTCAACAATAAAATTCGAAATTGACACTATACAAACAATTAATTTGGATGCGCCAAACAAACTTTGCTTTATTCCAGATCTTTATCTCAATACACGTAAGATTTCCGCAGAAATGAAAACGCGAAGAATACTGCAATTTACAAAATGGTTTTCTCGAATNTTTCTCTCTGTCGCTACTCCATCCCCCATCTCACTTTTCACCAATGAACACTAAAAAAACTTGGGTCTGGTAAGGGGGATGAAGTAGTCGAGTATGTCTACATGCGAGAAGACTTAAAAGACGGAACATGATGATAAATAACTCCATTTGCGTTAGAGTGACGAAATACGGAACTGGATAGCTTTTTTGTCAAAAGCATTTAAAATATGCGCATACACCAGATTTATTAATAACATGCGCTCAGAAGTTCNTTTCTCTCTGTCGCTACTCCATCCCCCATCTCACTTTTCACCAATGAACACTAAAAAAACTTGGGTCTGGTAAGGAGGATGAAGTAGTCGAGTATGTCTACATGCGAGAAGACTTAAAAGACGGGACATGATGATAAATAACTCAATTTGCGTTAGAGTGACGAAATACGGAATTGGATAGCTTTTTTGTCAAAAGCATTTAAAATATGCGCATACACCAGATTTATTAATAACATGCGCTCAGAAGTTCGTCGTTATCAATTGGCGTTTAAAGAAATCACCCTTTCTTGCAATGGGTTGCGCACCTAAATTTAAAGTTCTTGCGTAGGTACAAAAGTCGCTGCCGTTTTGGAATTGTGTATGATTACCCCCAACAATCGGTATTTAAAATCAGGGTCTGTATATGCATAGAAAATTAAAGTCAACATTTTTTTTTCATGTTCCTATCCCTTTTAAATTAAAAAATAAAATTTAAAATTTTCTATTTATTTTTATTTTTTTATTTGACGAGAAAACAAGAGTGACGTGAGTTCATGTGAAACTCAATCCTATACGACATTATCAATACTTGAATTTAAATTTTTGGTCATAAAAATTAATAAAGATAAGGAACGAATAGACGAGAGATCTGCTTTAGCTTACATGCCTACAGGTATATTGTCAAACTAACTACGTTAAGATCAGAAATTTCTATGCAAACGTTAAAATAAAACTTTCTTCCACGCGAAAATAGATTTTTTTTGTATATATATTGTTTTACAGTTATTGGCCTCAATTTACTATTTTTGGTATAAACATGGAAGACCACAATGCTCTCTTTTAAATTAGTCGTATTTTACTGGACTTGAATGCACGGCGGTTACGTGGTTCCTATGGCTTCCCTATCTCAGTTGTGAGTCAATGGGAAACTTCCAAGCCCGCAGTGGCTTCACATTCTAATCCCACGGCTCTGAGTTCGATCCCCGGCGAGACACAAGTGTATTTGCGATCTCCAACTAGACGTCCTTGTTTGGTATGTAAGCCATCCACTCCCTCTGCCAGCCTGGAGGTACGAATGTAGAGACAAGAATAAGAATCAGTTATTAAATTTTATTTTCTGGGCCACAGATTGGGCTATAAACGTTAATTGCCCCTCGCGAGATAGGCATCGCAGCGTTGCAATTACGGCCGATGAGTGCATTTCGCCCTCTATTCACGGAATTCCGAATTGAAACAACTAACTATAATTGTAACACTTGCATGCTTCTGTTGCTATTGACGCTGTGCCGCAGTTTATTCTACGTTTCCTTCAGATATGTCTAAGTCAGTAAGAAACCTGTATTACTGTATTAATATTATAAAATTCACCCAACGCATTATAGAGTAAAAAAATGTCACTGTGGCAGCAGTTGATGAACAATTAGAGTGACTCCAGTATTTGAAGAGCTATGAAGATTTTCTAAACTTGTGAATTATCCTTCTTTTTAACCGTGTGGTGTAATTACCCTTTCTGTGTTTTGCAAATATTGTTCTATATTTATGTGGTCGCTTGGTAAACTGAGTGCAAGGATCTGAGGCTTCGTGGTAGGACACGCTCGGTGCGATTTGGTAAATCAGATCGGGGCTACGCTCGGTGTGGCCTGATGAACAGGTTGTAGCTCTGAATTTGGTCAATTTCGGTAAGCGCTGGTCATGTCTGCGGTGAGAGGGCGAGATCCCTCTTCCCCGCCTACTGGGAGGCCGGGGTGCGGAATGGCCGCTTATGGCTAAGAGCGCCCCGTTAACAAATAAAAGCATGGCTCCGGCTTTTATATATATATATATATATATATATATATGTATATATATGTGGCGAGTAGTTTAAAAAAACCTACTTCAATTCAAATGGTCGACCCCGGATTTACGCATGTGGGTATCGTGCCAGACGATGCCTCTGGTCGGCGGGTTTTCTCGGAGATCTCCCATTTTCCCCACCATTTATTCCGTCGTTGCTCCATACTCACCTCACTTCGCACTCATCGACTCTAAAGACATCGATGTTAAGAGCCACTCAAACATCTTTACTCAACCTAATACGTTTTAATGGTATCCGGATTATCTTCAGTGGCAGTACAAAACCGAATTATATTAGTTTACAAGAATTTCTAACCATTTGTAAAGAAAGATATCAGATACTTAAATTGTTCCCATCTGGAGCAATATATAAGCGTCCATGAAAATTTGAAAATTCTGCTGGTATAAAAACGAAACACCTCAAATATGGCACTTACTTAATCCGTCAGTAATTAATATGCATAACAATGTGTTGGACCCATATTTTTAGTTATTGTTATTCATAGGTGGTTTATGATATCTTAAGACTGGTGTCTTGGTGGCGGTAATGTCCAAACGGTCCTGGGAACGAATATTTTCGCGTTTACAGCGGCAAAGAACGTTTCGTGTTACATCAGCATTTTTCGCTCCCGTTACCAAAGCTACAAGAAATACGAAGCTATTCTGTGGTTTTTATATAGAGATTGTTTCCAGTTAATTTCATCACAGACCGCGTTTGTAAGCTTAACTAAATTTTCCGCAAAAATGGCAGTGAATTTACAACAGTTCATTTCTTTTTAAATTTCTTAAATTTTACTTGGGAATTCAAGTTTAATAACAATTAAAATTTTTTTTTTTACTTATTTGATTGGTATGTTAATCGACTTCGGCGTTTCAAAAGTCAGTCGACAAAAAACAAACACTACCTACCGTTGACGGTATCAGTATCCGTTCATATACGGAGCGCAACATTGTCACAAAATATTCCTCCACGGCATCTGCGCCGTTGGACGTAATAATGATCGTGTATTGCAAAGGAGCAATAAATAACGAATGTGGAGCACCGTAAAATTGACAGCAGCCATTCATAAAGGCCTGGGCGTGGCGCCGTCGGACGAAACGATGCTATCAAGAGGCAAAGACAATGGCTCAGCGGAGGAGCTCTTTTGTACCAATGCCTCGGTTCCTGTACAGGCGCAGCTCCGCATCTCCAAAAGCCGGGCCACGTTTTATTCAGCTCTTTTGTAATAAAGATTCCAAATGCTCATCATCCGGAAACGCTTATATCTGAACGTAAACGACGTTTTATATATACAGTGTTAAATATTTCCTCATAATCAAATTAAACTTTGTTTTTTAGTTATCTTTTGTATAAACCTATAAATACAGAACATTTAATTAGGAATTTTACGGAGATATTTCATGAATTCATATAAAGTTTAGTGTAATTTAAGGATTTTTTTTTGTTTTTAAGAATTAGTAATGTCTCTATTTTGAAGAAGATTTGTGTATAATTTTATACCAGTATCCTTCCCTGATTTCACGCGAATTATTTCTTAGTTACTTAGAATCGCATTCGGAAGGAATTGTATAAATTAAATTTCATGCCTTAGCGAATTTACAAAATTTGTAAAGTAAAAATTTTATGAGGGCTTCATGGTTGATTCAGTGACCACCAATACTAGTAATTGTTGCCAAAATGTGTGTATTTATATACCCACGGTCATACAATTAACATTCTAAGAATACGTTGATACCGTCACCCGAACAATTGAGTTTCGGTAACCTGGGTTTTCGACAGTAAAGTTTGGGCATGGTGTAAACGACGCGAAAGTGGATTTCCGTTGCTCTTCGGAACCTATGTAACAAAAATTGCATGTCGCGTCTTGTGTTGTGTACACCGTGTAAACGATCAAACTTTCTCATCAGTAGGCATTTCGGTAGCGAAAAAACCCCTGCGAACAGCTGTAGCTCAAAAAGCAATGCTAGATTGAATAACTTCAGTTATGCCGTTCATTTTAATTACATATTACAAAAGTTACGAAAGTTACTTGGCATTTGGAAAAGATTAAGNTACAACAGTTCATTTCTTTTTAAATTTCTTAAATTTTACTTGGGAATTCAAGTTTAATAACAATTAAAATTTTTTATTTTTTTTACTTATTTGATTGGTATGTTAATCGACTTCGGCGTTTCAAAAGTCAGTCGACAAAAAACAAACACTACCTACCGTTGACGGTATCAGTATCCGTTCATATACGGAGCACAACATTGTCACAAAATATTCCTCCACGGCATCTGCGCCGTTGGACGTAATAATGATCGTGTATTGCAAAGGAGCAATAAATAACGAATGTGGAGCACCGTAAAATTGACAGCAGCCATTCATAAAGGCCTGGGCGTGGCACCGTCGGACGAAACGATGCTATCAAGAGGCAAAGACAATGGCTCAGCGGAGGAGCTCTTTTGTACCAATGCCTCGGTTCCTGTACAGGCGCAGCTCCGCATCTCCAAAAGCCGGGCCACGTTTTATTCAGCTCTTTTGTAATAAAGATTCCAAATGCTCATCTTCCGGAAACGCTTATATCTGAACGTAAACGACGTTTTATTATACAGTGTTAAATATTTCCTCATAATCAAATTTAACTTTGTTTTTTAGTTATCTTTTGTATAAACCTATAAATACAGAACATTTCATTAGGAATTTTACGGAGATATTTCATGAATTCATATAAATTTTAGTGTAATTTAAGGAATNTACGGAGATATTTCATGAATTCATATAAAGTTTAGTGTAATTTAAGGATTTTTTTTTGTTTTTAAGAATTAGTAATGTCTCTATTTTGAAGAAGATTTGTGTATAATTTTATACCAGTATCCTTCCCTGATTTCACGCGAATTATTTCTTAGTTACTTAGAATCGCATTCGGAAGGAATTGTATAAATAAAATTTCATGCCTTAGCGAATTTACAAAATTTGTAAAGTAAAAATTTTATGAGGGCTTCATGGTTGATTCAGTGACCACCAATACTAGTAATTGTTGCCAAAATGTGTGTATTTATATACCCACGGTCATACAATTAACATTCTAAGAATACGTTGATACCGTCACCCGAACAATTGAGTTTCGGTAACCTGGGTTTTCGACAGTAAAGTTTGGGCATGGTGTAAACGACGCGAAAGTGGATTTCCGTTGCTCTTCGGAACCTATGTAACAAAAATTGCATGTCGCGTCTTGTGTTGTGTACACCGTGTAAACGATCAAACTTTCTCATCAGTAGGCATTTGGGTAGCGAAAAAACCCCTGCGAACAGCTGTAGCTCAAAAAGCAATGCTAGATTGAATAACTTCAGTTATGCCGTTCATTTTAATTACATATTACAAAAGTTACGAAAGTTACTTGGCATTTGGAAAAGATTAAGGAATTCCAGTTTTTGAAGATGTTTATAAAGGAAGGTATGATACTGCTACAAGCGGCGCCTTTGTTTTCGTAGCCTTCTATTCCCCTTCTCCGGCGGGCGCTGATATTACCGGTGATCGAATAACAGCAATGCAGATTCACAGACGATACGCTGTAAATTATTGACGTTTGCCGCTGCCCCGTCCCATAGGCTTATGCCTATCGGGACTCGTGCCGCCTCCTGCCCTGGAGGATTGAATTTATTGAGTTATCGTTGCATGAATGTTCTGGTCATCGCCCTCGCCTCCCTCAGCACAACTCGGGTTGTGAAGAACCTTCTGGTTCGGGCCAGCTGATCTATAAAAGCCGTTGTGGGTATCCGAGTTGAGAGTCTGGAGTCTTGTACGGCTTTAAGCGCCAGTGAAGCGACGACGATAGTGACCAGCGAGAGTGAAGTCAGCGAGCATATCGGTACAGTAAAGAGTGATGCTGACCGGCGGAACTCAGGTCATGGATGCGAGAATGACAAGCACTTGGAACGATGGCAAATGACAGCTAGATTGAATGTATACAAATAATACAGGCGGATTTAGTGAATTGTACAAGTATAAATACAGTGATAAGTACTGTAATGAGTATTGAGATTAGAATTTAATATTGTGCTCACTGGGAATAATAAGTGTTAATAGTAGAGACAGGTAATTTAATAATTAAAATAATAGCTTTGTGTATTTTTGTAGCATTATAAATACATTTTGAAAAAATTAAATAATTTTTAAATGACATCCATCCCTTACTTAATCGTATACTCAACTGGCGATTCGTTACCATATTTAAAAAAATCAATACTATTTCATATTTCTCCTGCATATTCAATTTTTTCATGTAAAAACTTTCACAAAGAAAACTGTNAAAAAAATCAATACTATTTCATATTTCTCCTGCATATTCAATTTTTTCATGTAAAAACTTTCACAAAGAAAACTGTTTCCCTATATGTTGTGTGTAACTATGTCCGTCAAATACAAACCAACTATAGTAAATCTTTCCAGAACTGAGTTTCTTAGTCGCGTAGAAACATTTCAGCCGGACTCTCACTTTCGGGAATCGGGTTCCCGAAACTGAGTCATACAAGTATTCAGTATATATCAAGACGTAAATAAATGTTGGTTGAAAGTATGGAATTTTTTTACACCGGGGAATATTGGCAACAATGGAAGGCGAAGCTCTCTCCCAAACAGCATCCTTGAAGGTGTTGCTCTTGTTGACTCGTGGACTGCCGAGCGATATTTCAGGAAAAATAATGGTACATTGGAGTCCCATTGCTTCTGGTTGTCTTCCACGATAACCAATAGGTACTGAACCAGGGTACAGTTTAGCCACCTCGACCATCAAACCGACTGCAATTTAGTAGCAAGAGATATGAAGCTTGGCCAGTTCTTAGGATGAAGTGTCTGCAACAAAGGTAAGTGTGAAAGTGTGTAATTGCCTTTATCATTACCAGAATCTCCCTGCATGTCACAAAAAACTAATTATCAGATTTGTGTGTACCTTACTGAAGTATTCCAGTGTCTTCTTCTTTACATCCTAAAGCCGATAAACGCCGCCTCGATGTCTAGATCAGCAGCATTAGTATCCAGAAAAACTCGCCCTCACNTGCTTCTGGTTGTCTTCCACGATAACCAATAGGTACTGAACCAGGGTACAGTTTAGCCACCTCGACCATCAAACCGACTGCAATTTAGTAGCAAGAGTTATGAAGCTTGGCCAGTTCTTAGGATGAAGTGTCTGCAACAAAGGTAAGTGTGAAAGTGTGTAATTGCCTTTATCATTACCAGAATCTCCCTGCATGTCACAAAAAACTAATTATCAGATTTGTGTGTACCTTACTGAAGTATTCCAGTGTCTTCTTCTTTACATCCTAAAGCCGATAAACGCCGCCTCGATGTCTAGATCAGCAGCATTAGTATCCAGAAAAACTCGCCCTCACAACTTGGGAAGTGCAAGACTCGGGGAGATAGCAGAATTTATTTAGCCTCTTAAAAGCAACTTCGCACCCATGGGTGTAATGAAATTTTCTTTTTGCCTAGATCAATTCATGTTGTGGCTTGGCGATCGTGGCGAACCAAGGCACAAATAAACGATGTGAAGCACAAAAGTAGACGAAATTCCGCACTTCAGTTTTATCATATGGTGGGGGCCAATCTCTTATTGTCCATGTCTTCCCAGTGTCTGTTCAAATCCCATGGTCTGACACTGCATGCTCCAAGAAATTTATTACAGTCTGGAAAAAGTGTCATTTCATACGAATCCGTTTCAGGTTGGTGATGGCTACTTTATGAAACACATTTTCTAGGCAAGTTAGGTGCTCTTG
The DNA here is from genome assembly GCA_002778355.1 of Clitarchus hookeri. NCBI lineage: Eukaryota > Metazoa > Arthropoda > Insecta > Phasmatodea > Phasmatidae > Clitarchus > Clitarchus hookeri. The sequence continues at coordinate 1,482,689 of NQII01000044.1, forward strand.
AAAAATCGTCCCTGTTACCGCAATATTGTCTAGGTACACTTAACAAATATCCATGTTAAGGACTTTCTCCATCATATGTTCAATGGTGACAGGGGAATTGCATAGCCGAAACGGCACAACCTTGAATTTCCAGGTTATTTTCCCTTGGGCACAAAATGCAGTATTTTCTTTGTCTTCTGGGTCCACCTCGTAATGCCAGTACCTGCTCTTCATGTCCAAAGTAGAAAACCATTGTGAACCTGCTAGGATGTTCAGTGTTTCATCTATAATGTGTAATGGATAAGAATCTTTCTTGGTTGTCTTATTAAGCTGGTGGGAATGCACACAAAATCTCATAGAAAATTATTTATTTAAAGTGAGAATATACCATGGACTAATGAATGTTCCTAACTCCTTAATCTCTTTCAGAATACACCGAAACACCTTATGCGATGCTGGCAGTAGTGGCCTTGGTGATTGCTTTGTCGGCCTTGAATCCCCTGTGTCAATATGATGGCAAGCAACATTAGTTCTGCAAATGTGATTTGGCCCACAGGAGAAAGCATTGCTATTTCTCCGTAGTATTTCTGAGAGAGCCTTCTCTTGTCGGCAGTTGGGTTTTTCTCTTGTTGGTTCTTTTCAGTTCCTCCAGAGCATCTAGTAGAGGAGATTCGGTAATTTGTGTCTTCAAAGTTTTCAGGAAAAGTTGGAATTGCTTGAGAGACCTATTTGCAAAAAACTATGGTGGTTCTCTCCTCAAGACAAATAGCACAGTCAGATAAATTAATCGTTCTTACTGGCAAACTTTCCATGCAGCTACAATCACACCATCTGGTTGAATGCCTTCTTTCTGGGCTGTTTTGGATATGCCCAACTGTGAAAAGTTTTCCCTGGCATCTGCCTGTAATAAAAATTTCGCTAGAAGTAGGGAGTACAGTGGACTGACTAAACACCATCAGGAAAACAAATATCGTTGTGTTGACACTACCGACTCGGTATTGCCTCCCTGTATAACTCCCAGATGAGTCTCAATACAGCAACCCAGCTTATGTAACACTTAAGTGACAAAAGGCATTCGTCCTCAATTTCTGCTATGTAAATACCGTGATCTTTGCTGAGGTTACCAAGCTCCAAATGTATCCTTCTTTTAACTCTAACTATAGTGGTCTCACACGTTATTATAGTCCAATGGCGTTCCCCTATGCTGTCATCAGGCGATTTCCGGGAGGAAGGCTTGAGGTTACCCAATTTTACCACTGTTATAGTCACCACTGTGTTAACTACCATCTGGCAAGGATAATCATTCAGGCACCTTTCTATCAATATCATCCTAGTCGTTTTCCGCAGAATGCACCTGCAAGAATATTAGGGCCATATCTCCAGCAAACAGCGACCATTGACCCTCATAAGAGGTGTTTACNCAGAATGCACCTGCAAGAATATTAGGGCCATATCTCCAGCAAACAGCGACCATTGACCCTCATAAGAGGTGTTTACGAGTTTTCCCGAAGATTCTCCACACTCACCTGCCTCTCGCATGCTTTCTGTTAGCTGCTACTTTTGAGGGCAGCGAGCTTTCAGGTGCCCTGGATGTTCACATCACCAAAACTCAGCGAAGATCTGTAGCGTGGACCTGGGAAGCGATGCCACTCATGGTAATCTACAACTTCTTCAATGTCCTCTTGGTAGAGTCGTCATCGTCTACGTTCAGCGTCAATGCTACACTGGATGTCGGGGTACAAATGACTGTCTTGNCCTCTTGGTAGAGTCGTCATCGTCTACGTTCAGCGTCAATGCTACACTGGATGTCGGGGTACAAATGACTGTCTTTCTGACTCCACCTCTAGTTTTCGGACCAGGTCATCCTGCATGGTGTAAGGCACAATCAAGCTAAGCTTTCCGTACGTCTGTATCTGCCAAGAATCCGACTGCGATGACATCGCGAGCCTCCTAGGGACACCCCTCCAGACACAGCGAGGACAACTGCACATGTCCTGCCACAGCTCTTGCAGTGATTNGCGAGCCTCCTAGGGACACCCCTCCAGACACAGCGAGGACAACTGCACATGTCCTGCCACAGCTCTTGCAGTGATTCCCCTGTCAAAGAGTGCGGCTTCGCAGTTGGGCATAGTAGGCGTGTCGCTGGAATCGGTCACCGAAACGCAGCTCCAACGCCGACATCAGTGTGGAGTACTCCAGTCGATATCACTTTGGCAGGGACTGCAGTAAGCTCTTTTTATTGACACATGTTTATCCAACCAAATAATAGCCACCCTTATAACAATATTTACAAAACATTTAGTTATAAATATGCATCCATCATACTTCTTACACCANAAATAATAGCCACCCTTATAACAATATTTACAAAACATTTAGTTATAAATATGCATCCATCATACTTCTTACACCGGTGTCATAATTTCCCCAAAATTTGGGGTGCATCCAGGTTCTTAAGTGATAAAGGTCTCAGTTAAATAAAATATTTAATAACGATATCATAAGTTGTTTGTAGTCATNATCCAGGTTCTTAAGTGATAAAGGTCTCAGTTAAATAAAATATTTAATAACGATATCATAAGTTGTTTGTAGTCATACTCACAAAATAAATTTTCGGAACTCAATTTCTTGGCATTAATATCTATCACTTACTATTTATAGCTAATACAGTATTTACATAATCGTCCGTCACCTAACAGAAATTAGTGTACTCAAATAATTAAATTCAGTACNTATAGCTAATACAGTATTTACATAATCGTCCGTCACCTAACAGAAATTAGTGTACTCAAATAATTAAATTCAGTACCTATTAAGAGTTTATTGACACCTGTTGAATTACTTTCAAAAACTATGTATTTTATATTTGAAATTTACAGTTTTTANCTATTAAGAGTTTATTGACACCTGTTGAATTACTTTCAAAAACTATGTATTTTATATTTGAAATTTACAGTTTTTACAAATAAGTCTGTCCCATTCGTCTATTCAATCCCACCTTGTATCAGTCCATACATTACCACTATTTCATGTCTGGTGTGTTCTAGAGTGTTCCGAGCACTCCCACATACAGAAGTTCCCCTTTCATCGGACACCTAGCTATCCACAGTACTCGCACACTTTCGTACGTCGCCGCCACACATTCACACACACTCTCTCTCGTCTGCACAATCTCTCACACTCTCGTCTGTAACCGGTCCTCTTCTTCAACGCCCATGGATGACCCGTCCACCCTTCGCCACACATTACTAAATGGCTATCACAGACTGCCGACTCTCTGGGTGTAACGGTATTTATCGACAGGCGCCCTGGCCCAGAACCTTCTTCATACATCGCNCACAGACTGCCGACTCTCTGGGTGTAACGGTATTTATCGACAGGCGCCCTGGCCCAGAACCTTCTTCATACATCGGATTGCACCGAGGGAGGTGATTACAAGAAGGTTCTCAAGTCGTCGACTCCTCTGGCATGATTGGAGGGCTGTGATGAGAGCCCAGGTCAGCTCTCAATCATCTCGCCACCAGCCAGGCGTCGTAATGGCGGCTTGGTCCACTGGTGGAGCGGAGAGTAGTGGTGCGTCAGCCATCACCACGCCAAGACTGTCCGGGCGCAACACACATTTATTACAAGGCGCCGTGCCCTGTGCGGGTGTCCGCGCGTAACATACATAATGATCTCTTACTACTTATAAAATCTAGTTTCAAATCCTCAACTCCTTCTACACATCAGTCAAATGGTGTGAACATATTGATTTCAATATGACTCAAAACACAAATATTGGGTATCCATTTTCATAAACTGTAGACTGGGATGGAAGATATTTTGTGCTCTCAGCATTAACATGTAGAAGTTTCAGTGCATGATCTTTGAAGAAATAATTTTCCAAGCAAACTGAGTGTATTTAAAAAAAATATTTAAAAATAAGTTTCGTAAAACGGATGAAAAAATCGACACCGTAAAAGTTACTCTATCCAAGAAAGTGAAGAAAAATTATGTTTTGTATTTGTTAGTTATGTTCGTTATTTGCAAAAATCAGGTGGTAAAAATAATTTAATACTTTATTTTTTTCGAAATACTGACATGTATCATAACAAAAAATTATATTCTCTTATATTCCTCACCATTATTCTCTGTTCATCATAAACCTTTACCTTCCATTCGTAATTTGTAACTATTGAGGAAAATAATCAACTTACGGCAATACTTCTCTCATTCAGAGGGAGAAGGCACAATTTCTGACGTGCTGACTTACGCTGCGAGAGGTTCCAAGTTTGAGTCTGGGGCAAGAACGGGTGTGAAATTTCGTGCGACGCTATGAGCCGCTGTACCATGAAAAATGCCACCTGAGCTATTATAACAGTTGTGAAACCCTTAAGTGAACTACCATAAAGTCTTGCGAACAAAAAAGAGGTAACTGCACCATGTGCATCCATCCTGGTACCGTATTTTGAAACCACTCACAGTTATCAAAGTATATATCATACATGGTTACTTCCAACTTTTCTGAAGCCCTGCTAAAGTTCTTCTTACAGGCTATTCTTCTGCCTATTACAAAGATAACTTGACACCTTTTTTTACTCAGTTTTTATTTTTAATAACCATAAGTGAAATATTATTACTTAAATTTCAGAAAAAATCTAAGTACAAGTTCAATTTCACCAAGAACAAGAAATGTTTGTGAAAACAAACGTATACAATGCTTGTGATAAATTGCATATTTAGGAATCAACCAAAAACGTAATACATAGAATGATTTTTCAAATTTGTAATTTAAAAAATTTGAAAATACCGTGTACAGTCTATAGACGTGCATGAAGTCTTGAGAAAGAAAACTTTTAAAACAGTTTACCTGCATTCGGGTGGACACACATTCGGTTCTTTGTCAAGTCAACCTGATATCTGTTTCCCGTAGTTTTCTGAAACCACTCGATGCGAATGCTTGTATGGTTTCTTATTACCGTTCCTGACTGCATTCTTCCTCGATACTGCTTGTCTGAACGGTTGTATCCATCACTAACGACTGGCTTTGGAGACGAAACAGAAAATCAAACTTTTCTCACTCTTAAATAAAAGTAATATAGATAAGAGATAAAGCACTCTCTATGCTCTAGCCAGAAAGTATATTTTTCCTACGTTTATAGGGGGCCACGGTGGCGTAGTGGCCCAACCTCTCGCCTCCCACCTAGACGAACCGGGTTTGATTCTCGGTGGGGTAGCTCTCGGATTTTTGTATGTGGGACTCGCGTTGGACGATGCCGCTGGTCACCGGGTTTTCTCGTGGATCTCCTGTTTCCCCACCCTTTCATTCCCGTGTTACTCCATACTCACCTCACTTCACCCTCATCGGCTCTCAAGGTCTCGCTGTTAAGAGCCACCCAAATATCTCCACTCACTTACCCGACGTTTATTAATACGACATAAAAATTTAAAATTTTTATAATTCATAGTACTCCAGAGTTTTTCTCTCCGCTTCCTGTCCAAGAGGTAAAGTTTGACGGGTTTTCCTCCACGGATTTTAAGAGACTCTCCATTCCCCAAGCAAAAAGTGTCGTGGCAGCCCATATTTGTGGCGTTCCCCATATTTGGCTTCTGGCCTCCAACCGTTGCGGACTTCGGCGCGGCATTAGTGACGAAAGGCAGATTCGAATCACGGGTTATTTCATTTTTTTCCCCCTCTTTTTTATTTCTTTCCCGTCCAGCTGCAATTACCCTTCCCTTACACGACCGAGTCTGGTTCGGCACCAGCGCTGCTCTTCGGATAGCCGGCGTTCTTTTGTTTGGCTTGCGTCTTCGCTGGGCGAGATTATGCAAAATAATAGGCCACGCGATCGCAAGGAACTGATGATTACGGTGGCATCTAGAACGCAGCGCATGATCGCCGTGCAAAAAAAAAAATATCTGGCTGCGTAAGGGACAACCGAATACCTTTCCTCGGAGCGTCTACTTACCAAAGCAGCGGCGGNCAGCGCAATTTCCGCATGCGAAAGCCCGGGAGTGGGAGTTACCCGGCCGGGGATTGAACCCGGTTCGCCATGGTGGGAGGCGAGCTGGTTAACCGCTAAGCCACCGTGGCCCCACGGATAAAGGTCTTGATCAGGATCGGTCACGCTTTATTTAGCTCCTTTCTCGATATTCTTCAACCTTAACGGGACTCCTTAGTGAAATATTGCCTGAAAAAAAAATCAAAATTGGCGCCTTTACGCGTGTCTAAGTAAATTAATATCATGGGAACACGACACGAATTTTAAAAAATCATTATTTACAGCTACTAGTTTTTACTATTATTCAATTAAATATATTAAAGTAATTGTAAAAATTAATTTAAAAATTACGTTTTTTTGGGTTTCCCTGCATAGACTCCCTGAGGGAAAGGGGAAAGGTTTAAAGTGGCCACTGCAGTTCAAGCCGTCGCATGTAATAAAAGTTTACGTTTACTGATGTAATTTGGAAAGACCTGCAAAGCTCGCGCTATAGTTTGAGGATGTTTTCACGTGTACCTATGCAATAAGTTTGTCATTGAACCACACTTTATTTGACACGCCCTTGATATCTCTGCGCCAATAAATCAACACTTCACAGTCGCGTGCCCAAATCACGTGCAGTTCAGTCAGAAAAGGGCGTGACTTCGCAATAGGCAGCAGCCAATGGAGAAGAGACGCCGACTCGTGTATACGCAGTAGTGAAATACATATTTAGCCTGATGCCAAATAAAAACGCGAATTTTTTCACTTCCCTACTACTTTGCGAGAAACATTAACACGTATTTCCCTATATCAAATTCTAAACCCTGCAACAGACTTAACTTACTAGTATATTTATTTGAAAATTTTATTTGGCTACGTTGTGCCTCATNAATTCTAAACCCTGCAACAGACTTAACTTACTAGTATATTTATTTGAAAATTTTATTTGGCTACGTTGTGCCTCATATATGACTACAGAACGCCTATTAAAAATAACCTTATTGAAGCTGTGTGAATATTATAAGAAGGCTCGCAATGCCGTTACTTTAAATTATAGAATGAGTGCTTTTGAATCATTTGTGTGTATATTTAGTTTAGGACGTTCCCNCGCAATGCCGTTACTTTAAATTATAGAATGAGTGCTTTTGAATCATTTGTGTGTATATTTAGTTTAGGACGTTCCCTCAAGGGAGACCAAACCAACGACTACATATTCTGTGGCAGAAAATTATCAAGGCTCGGCTTCACCTCATTCGAAGAAATCCTTCTTTTCCGCGTCATAACTTCGGATACATAATCATTATTGACAATGTACGAATATAAAAAATTTTCACTTCATGATTTGTTAAATATTTTAGTGCGTTATTTTAATTGTGAGTTTCTGCTTGGTGTAAAATATCATCAGAACATATTTATATTTTATCAATAAGTTTCTGCTNTTATTTTAATTGTGAGTTTCTGCTTGGTGTAAAATATCATCAGAACATATTTATATTTTATCAATAAGTTTCTGCATTTTTGCAAGCAGGAATTAAACACTCAGTGGAAATTAGATACATATTAATGAACAACTAGTAACTTAAAAATTTTCTATTATCAATCATTTCCAATAATAACTCTGAAATGGAAATAAAGACACGAAAACGAAGAATTTCTTCACAATAGGTGAAGGCGAGCCCTCATAATGATACACAGGATGTGTCCCGGGTGATGTCACAAACTTCCAGGGTTGATGGAGAAGGGCGCCAGTATACATTTGAGACAGGGAAACCTGGTCCGCAAACGCCTCCACCGAACGTTATAACCAGAATAGTGTTGGGAAGCTTACAGTGAGAAAAATCTTTTGATTAATTGAAAGAGTTGGTTTGGCGCAGACAAATTAATGGTTTGCATAGGGGCAATTAAATATTCCTATTGTTCTTAAAAACAAAACTATTTTGTTTTTTCTGATTTAGTTGCCCCAAATTGTAATATTTGGTTGGTGCAACTTAATATTTGTCAGCTCTACGTGCATTAAACAGTCTCGGTTATTATCATAAAGGACGGAAGTCCGATCGAGACTCGAACCCACGTCGTTTGCTTCCGAGCACTATGCCGTATTAACCTCGGCTAAAGTGAATATAGATTAAAAATGAAATTTTTTTAAAATACATCCAATTGAAACACTGGACAACGTTCGTGAATAAATATTCCAACTTTTACAGCTTTAATTTATAGTTTCCTGTTGAAATTGTGTAATTAGGACGTTTATACCATTACTAAGCATCAACAAATGAACTAACAAACACTCTTAGTATTCTAATCGTCACAAAAAATACAGATAAACTCTCAAGCTTTATTTTCGAAAGAAGGCAATTAAATTATTTCTCAAGCAAACATATGCAGCTGAATAAAACAAATATTAAATCAACAGTCTAAATTCCTTTACCACAACACTTAGTTTATGTTTACACATGCGTGTTATTCGTTATATGATAAAATCAATTTTTTTGCTATTCGAGATTCGATTGCTCAAGAAAATAATTTGTCGAGACGACTAAAAATGTATATTTAGCTCTATACAAACAAGTATTTTGTTGGTTGGAACAAACCTATCTCTCAGTTTATTCAGTGGAATACTACTCCGGTTCGGTCGTTCTGGAAGAATGTAGTATGGTTAATGTCAGAAGACGAAGCACTTACATTGCCTTGAAGCCTGCAAGCCAGGATACACAACTTTTTACTGCTGCACTTTGCCACACTCGTACCTCTGGACCCACCGCGACACAACGCACGTCATCTACCGTGCATTAGTGGAGCGTACGTTACCACCCCCCATGTGCTATACTGCGTCTACAGGATATGTTGTCCGACTAATGGCATCGGGGGTTAGCATGCTCGACCACCACCCTTTAGGCGCCAAGTTTGATTCAAGACTCAGGATGTTGACTCTGGTTTGCATGTTTGAAGGTAATGCCAGAACTTGACCTTATGCCGTTCAACGGAGCACATTTGTCCACAACGCCCCAGTCGTTGTGGTGTTCCACTGATGCAGGAATCCCAACACTCTTTTGGTTGTACAATTCGAAGGAGGTGTTTCCAGTCCCAAGTCCCCTATAGTAAATTAATGCTGTTTCCCTTCTCCATTATACCTGAAACTTTGTAACATCGTCCAGGTTACACCCTGAAGCTTACCAAACGGCTAAGCATTTCTGTTAAACAACATTTTCCTCACAAATACTCTTTGTTTAGATGTTTGTGTACATTTTAGTATTTTATTGTCTATGAAATGTTGCTGGTGACAACTGGATTTAGTGCATCTCGTCTACACCCTAAATCCGAATCAGTGATATCAATTAGTGAAATAACGTTTTCTGAAAGTCAGTTGATACGCTAGTGCTGACCGGCTAATCAAGCAATTAATTGGGAACAAGTGATTTATAGCAGTGTCATTCTTGACTTTCAATGGGAAATCACAAATAAATCAGTGAAATTCAACCACTACATTAATTAGTTATCTGGCACTGATTATCAGTTGCTCAATTCTCACTGTTTTTACTGATTTGGCTCAATTCTCTCTGATTCAAGTTTTGAGTGTAACTACATCAGTTTCCGGATTTTTATAAAAGCAATAACAAATTTTAATGACGTACTTTTAAAGGATTTTTAAAACGAGACGTCTGTGACAGCTTACAATATTTGAAAAGGCTCAGAAAAATATTTTCCAGGAATACTTACGAGTAGGGCTTATCAGTTCTGGTTATCTGATTGGGAACTGTCTAGATGTCTGGGTTTTCTTTGAGATCAAGGTCACGATTAACGATGCGGTGTAGCTTGTGGTCACGTTCAATTATTACCATCAATGCTATCCTCCAATAACAAGCTAGAGGAATACCAATAACGGATAAATAAATGGAACACCGTATAGTAGGAATGAAGACAAGAGCGCTACAAAACACTTCGACGCAGAAAAAAAATTTTGTACCGTCCCCACCAAAATTTAAAATGGATGTAATTTGACCGGCTTCAAGATTGCGCTATTCAGTTGTGATGACAGATAAAGGACATCAAAATGAATGCCTTAGTTACTTAGACAATAATTTAAATTATCTCAGAATTTGTTTGGAATGTTGACATATTTTTTAAATATATCTTGTTTAATATCACCAGAGCTCGCCAATGGTCAAAACCAACGCGGCTACCATAGGACTCGAAATACAAACTATGACCACTAAATGCTTCTATTGATCTCCACAAAATCCAAGATGATGGACGCTGTAACAAAAAAAAAATATAATGGTTACTATTGCGTTTTGAATAATTCTTAAAATTCCGAAATTTTCTAAGGGAGGATTAATGAAAACTTGTATTTGTGCAAGTCTGATTTTTAACTCACCGAAGAGTATTACCGCCATCACTCCGCGAAAGAAGAGCAGCAACTGGCTCAAAATATAATTACTATCCGTCGTATTCCAATTAATGTTACAAATGAGCGTTTTATGATAAAAGTGAGTTGAGTAAAACGCGTGCACTCTTACTNCGTCGTATTCCAATTAATGTTACAAATGAGCGTTTTATGATAAAAGTGAGTTGAGTAAAACGCGTGCACTCTTACTTCTGTAAGGAGCGGCAAAATTAGCGTGCTTTCATGGGTAACAAATCTCTTCAGTGAGTGGGTGAAGAGATATGCACAGCTCTCAACAGCGAGGTCTTGAGAGCAGATGAGGGTGAATGGAGGTAAGTATGGATCCGCGCCGGAATGGAGGGGTGGGGTAAACGGGATATCCCCGATAAAACCCACAGGCTAGCGGCATCGTCCGGCAGGTTTCCCACATGCGGAAATATTGGATTGACCCCGTCTGGAATTGAACCCGGTTCGCCTAGGTGGGAGGTGAGTTGTTTAACCATTACACCTCCGCGGCACCTTACAACTCTCATGCTTCGTTAGGCCCACTTAGAGTAAATATTTCTATCAATTTGGAGCGTAACGTACAAGTACTTAACCTGGTTTAAAAAATAACACAATCCCTGGATTTCAGTACACTTTCTACAGATGTTTAGTTCTATTATCACCTTAACAACTGTAAACATCGAATTAAACAGTCGCAATTACAGCCGCCAGTAGTAGCCGCTTTTAACTGTACGGCCAATCAACAGTGTGTTTGATTCTCATTAACTGAGGAAAGAGAAGCTAATAGCGATCTATAAAATAAAATTTATATTTTCAGATTTTGCTTGCGTATCCAGTCTTGATGTGTGCCCGAAGATAAGACCAACAAGACAGAATTAGTTTCTGTAAATTTGATTATGTGTTCGTCTGTATTATCTTTCTTTTGGATAGGAAACATTTTCCCAGTTTTAAAATCAATTCGTAAGAAATTAGTTGCCAAAAATATTTTGTTAACATTAAAAGTAAATTATTGTATGCTTACATCACATATATAAACTCATACTTTAAACATATATATATACAGTATGAGTATATATAAATACAGGATGAGTATATATATACACAGGACNTAAATACAGGATGAGTATATATATACACAGGACGAGTATATATAAATTCAGGACGATTATAAAAGAATACCGCAATTTTGAAGGTCTATAATATCAAAACCAAACCACCTACAACCTTGGTTGACCAATCAAATGAACGGTGGAACTGTGAAGTTTGTTTGCCATATCTTGATAAATGTTAAATTTGAACACTACGAGCGGCCCGAACTACATCTACGCAATAAGCAAACTCGTTCTACACTANCTTGATAAATGTTAAATTTGAACACTACGAGCGGCCCGAACTACATCTACGCAATAAGCAAACTCGTTCTACACTCTTGTCAGTATGTCCAGTGTAACGGTTTGGCGGCTTAAAAATAATTTGAGCATACCATGCTATACCTACGAAACTACGTAATCAATTGTACTTTCCTTTTTTTGTCCACCATTTATTAAGATCGTCACATGAAAAATATGAAGTTTTTATGCCATATCTCAGGGATCAATTAACCGATTTTCATCAAATTCTTCATACAGGTAGCGAGCGATATGTGAAGCCATAAAAACTTTGTGATTTAAGTGGCTGTGTAACGTATTTTCAAAATGACGGATCTGTAAATATTTTAGGTTAGTTAGTAAACCCTATCTTTCGAAACATTAGACTGATTAAATTCGAACCCGAACTCTGTAATGGAGTTTATTGCACACTTACTTATGGTAATAGATTCTCTGGGTTCGTGTCACGGGGAAGGCAAGACAGTATGTGTCATTGTATCACTACTACTTCCTCTGTTTCTGGTTTCATCTCTTTTAATATTGCTTTCAACAAGAAAGCAAGTCTTTCCTACCAAGTAAGATTTAAAAAAATTATTGAAACTTTAATTACACCCATTTTGAGGAAATAGAGCTCATTAGTTATATCAGTAACTTCTTGTTATATGGTCTGATGGCTTCTTTGTAATATCTATATGATGGTACATTAGTTAGAAATAAGCATATCTGCTCTTTACGGCATTTTATGTTGCCCTGCATTTATACATTCAAAGTGACAATGCGTTCCTTGATACTTATTTATTTACATTAAAGGTGCTTTAATCTGCAGGGATTTTGAAATTATTTTTGGGGTTATTCTTGCTTGTGCCAAGTTATCGTTTTCTTGGCAGTTTTAGTTGTTGGTGTGTTCGGATCGTTGTCATTTGCCCACTTGCACTGAGAGAAAGGTTTTCGTGAATCGAACAAAGTTGTTTTGGCGAAACTAAATTAATTGTTGTAGTGAACAAATTATTTTATTGTTCTTATTCGATTGCCCAATGAAAGAATTGGTTGGTGCGACCAAAGACTAGTTCGGTTCTACGTCCATTAAACCGATTCGGTTAGTGAAAAAGAATCGGAAGCCGGACCTAGATTCGAATCTGGATCATTTGCTACTGATCGCTACTCACTCGCAACTACAGCTAAAGTAACTGCAAAGGAATTTTTAATGTTTTTAAATATATATATTTGAAACACTGAACAACATGCGCAAAAAATTATTTCAATTTTTAACAGCTTTACTTTTCAGTTCCTGTTGAACTTATGTATTGGGATATTAAAACCATTATTAGTCATCCATAAATGTACTAACAAACTCTGTTACTATTCCAATAATTACAAAAAATTCAAACAAACACTTGAGCCGTGTTTTCGAAAGGAGGTAATTAAATAAGTGGTCAAACAAATATATACAGTTGATTCAAGAAAACAATTTGCTGTCGGTCTAATTTCTTTTGACCCAAGAAAGAGGTTTTCTTTATTCGAGCGTATATTTTGTTACATGAACAAAATTATCTTTGTTGGTAAAAACAATATTTTTATAGGCAGCAAAATGTATTTTTGGCCCGTAACAAACAAACCATTATTTTGTTATCCTTTCTCTGAGTGTGGGGTTGTAAATGCAGCCAGCCACGGGTCTCAAACGACGTCCAGTTAAACATCACTCACCTCACGTCGTGCGTTCCTACTGGCGGATGCAGGTGCTGTAAACGTCAACTTAACTTTCAAGGTCCTTTTACGACGTCCATCGTTGCCAAAGGCTGTCTGGTGAATGATGGCCATATTACTCGAGGTCAACTTGTTAAGACTTACTTCAAAGATGTTTCACATAAAATACAAAATCTCCTACATTCTGATAGTCTTCCGCGCTCTGCTTTAAGCGAAAGTTGTTATGCTTCCCAGCCAGATGGAGGGTTTAAATTTTCCGCCAATTTACTGGAAATATTAATGAAAATATACACTCAACAATTATTGCCAAGGAATACTTCGTGAGCTCCAGATCTGGAAACATGCTATTTTTTTGGTGTTCACTTTAAATTGCTGTTTACAGTATTGACCGTTTACAACACGACCACACTCGTAGAACAACAACTGAAAGGAAATGGACGCATTCAACGCCGTCTATAATATTGGAAAAGGGGAATGATACCTGCACGTTAAACATACGGAACATTGGAATATTTACAAAGGTCGCAAATTTCGACGTAAAATGCCAAGGTTGGTCAGAGCGATCTTTTAGTCTGTACAATTTTTATAGTTTTCATATCCTGCCCTAAATTAAAAATATCTTTAAAAAATTTTTTACACAGCATAGGGCTAACATAAAATGTCTGCAATGAACTATAAAGTAAAAAAAAAAAAAAAACAGTAAAATAGTTTATGGAACTTTCCCAGGATTTAAAGTAATATGTGGGACATTCAAGTGATTTTATTACTGAAGTGAAATAAATCCGTAATATAACGAAGATACCTGTGTATTATTTACCTGTAATAATTATTTATTTCATTTTTTAAAAAGTCTTACATTGAGCAGTCTCTAGAAAAGATAAGTGGGGTAAAATTCCACACTGATTACTTTAAATCTGACTTATACTATAAATAAATCGTTTTCTGTTCTCTCTGCGTGTGTATATAAGCTGTTCACGGTTAATTAAGCACTTTTAAAATCAACTTTTGAAAAATATTACTGCCCCTACCTGCACATACAGTATTTTTACGGGCATACTGACATGCATACACTCAGTAAAGTTGGTGACGCCTACTTTTGTGTCTTAACTTTGAGTAGAAAATTTTATGTAAACATTTGTGAATACTTACATGATTTATTTTGCTTTCTGTTTTCTTATATGTATAGACGTAGGAAGTTACAGATTAGTGAAATATTTTCTTTTTAATAATTTCACATTTCCACTTGGCTGACACCTGAATAAATGATTGTGCCTGTGGCAATGTTAATTCTACACATGGCGGAAAAATACACAATGTACATGGAAGTAGATCTTAAGCAGTGCTATCGGAAGTGCTCTTTCCAGCGCAAACAGATTTTTACAGAAGAAATTAAACCTCAAAGGATTGCTCTGTATTTGAGGAGGTAGTTTACAAGGAAGATAACATGACGATCTGTAAACGCTGTCATGTGCCCGTGTTAACATTGTGAGGCGAGTCGTGTTTTCCACTATATGCATTGCTCCTCTTATGCATTCCCATGGTCCATGCTTATTTCGAATATGCTTTCCCTATCGGAAAGAGAAAGAACAACACATCTTGCACAATCAAATTGTCTTACCACACAATGGCGTAACGAGAAGTTGGAAACTATAAATACTTTGAATCAGGGCAGGAGACTAGTTCTAAAAAGGCTGACGACACCTCTTACGGTTTGGGTCTTTATAAATATTTCGTACAACGACCTGGGTGAAGCCAAGCTCGTGAAAGGTTGGAGCTGTAACTAAACTAAAGAGCCACTTTTAATTTCCCACTATATGTTCCAATACTTCGTTAATGCAGCTCCGTCTTTTGAGAGATAAATGTGTTGTTTAAATTTCTGGGTGAAAATCCCAAATGGGAAATTTCCGCAAACAAAAATTACCGACTTTTTAAAAAAAATCGTTACAAATTGGTGCCCCGTGTGAGCTGTCAATCAAGAAGGCGCGTGGGACCGCCCCCTTCCTTTCCAAACCAATAGTGAAACATCTCCCGTTTTGCTACTATTGACACCGGGAAATCCAATCAATCCTGCTACAGAATAGATACCTATAGTGCACTTCAAAAGTTTAGAACCTGGCAAGGTATAAATTAAAACTTAAACTTTACATGTTATAGAATTTTATACTTCTGCGAAGAAAAAGTACTGAAAATTACATACCTTACAATTTTTTGTTGCTGTTTTTAATAAATTTATTTTCAAATGTGTATCAAGCACCTGACTAGAAAAATACATTTTATTATATTTGATAAATATTCCTTATACATGCCCAACAATGCTGAAATTTTTCGTTTTGAATTGTTACACTTTCTCATTCCAACAATTTGCCACCCTATGTTTGGCGATACACTTTTTTCCCCATTGTATACACGACAATGGAACGAAATTTCCAATGAAACTTTATGTATCAACACGGGTGGCAATAATAGTTGAATTTATAATTTCCCGCTTACAAACTTATGATGTTATCTTTTGAGTGGAAAGAGAACTCACTAGTTCTGTAAATCACATCTCGTAAGCTCAATTTGTAAGAAACATTTTTGGTTTTTAAATTTTGGTTACAGACCCATTGGTGGGTCGCAGACTAAAATTTGATGGGCCCCGAAAGATATAATTTCTTACATAAATATATTCATGAGTTATAAATGTTATAATTGAGAACCTACACACATGCAATGCAACTGTCAATCAGACGTAAAATACTACGCAGAGTGCGTAGTGAATGCAACCCCCGCCCCCGCGGCGACACCCCCGCGGCTGCCACTCGCGGCCAAAATGATTTCTAAACTAAAAAAGTAATATAACACAGTGTGTAATGCTGTTTGATTAGGTATTTTTTACATTAAAATTGTTCTTTAATACTTCAACTTTTAAAACCATTTTATTAATCCTACTGCCCTTCACTTCCTTACGCTACGTAAGAAATACAACGTGAACATGATGCAACAGCGAAACGGCACGTTTCTAGCATAAGGCCTTAAAGTGGGTCCTGAACTTTGGCATTTTTTTTAATGGGTCGCTGTTCATAGAACTTTGGGAATAACTGCTCTAAGAAAAATATAAAATAATGTCATCTGCATAACGTTTCGCTCGAAAATGTGTGCAATAATTTCTGATATATGTAATCGTTTCAAAAATCATATATCTCGAATTATTTGGCCGATTTCGATATTTTAATCATTCTAGTGTGCATTTTGACAGTATCAGTTAGAAAATTATATTTCACACATTGCACTGACAGTTTAAAAAACAGGAAAGTGTTCGAACTAATTTAATAATGGTCTTAAACTTTTGACGGGTGCTGTACACAGAAGTAAAATTTCGTGAAGGTTCGTTTGATGTGGACGTACCCATTCGTAGATTGGTTGCGCGTTGCTGTGAAGACGGGCCTTGCGCCTGCTTGGCTACTGCTTCTCTGCGAAAGGTTCCTTACTGGCTGGGCTGTCAGCTGGGCTGTAAATTAATTCACCGGGCGCTGATAGGCGAACGGCGTTTCGTCATGTCTTTGGCCAGTGACGCTATTTTGCTAGCGTGTGCGGCTGGAGTTTGCAATACAAGCGGCTGTTTCGCATCTGGATTCTTAAGTACTCTGTAGTCATACCACTGGCACGCAACACTATCCTTTATGACCAGAGCTTCTGCTGCGAATGAGTGAGTGAACAGCGTCATATTAGATATTGTTTTTTTTTCTGTGCTCTTTCTTTTTTCATCATTTCGTTGCCTTCTTTGTTTCGTAAGATTATTTTCTTGATAACTGTAGGTACTTATGCGGATTGTTACTTTATATTGGTCCTACAATGCAGTGTGTTGATTTAGACGTCTATATTAGTGCTTAATTCTCCTTGATGAATTATATACGACTCGAACTCTTCATCAGTATTAACTTCCATATTGCCTTATCATTATTGCAAGTTTTTTTAAAGTAATCTTTAAATGTTTTTATTTATTTATATATATAATTTAAATTTTCATGAATGGTCAAATATCCGAGACTTACTGTAAATATTGTGTGAGGAAGTATTTTAAAATGTTAATTATTTGGCAAGTATTGCGAAAAAAAACTTCAGCTCTAACCGTCCATATAAAACGTTAATTATAAAATAATTTTTTTATCATGCAGACTGAAAGATTGAAGGATTCCTTTTGAATAATATAAAAGTTGAAAAGATATATTGGTTTATGCGAAAGTCAACAAAATTATTTGGCCCTTTTCTTTCGGTTAAGTGTGATCTTCAAACTGCGTAGCTGCAGATGAAACATTTTCGTTTACGATTTAAAGTATGTGATAAGATATTAAATAGGCGCTCTGAAATAATGAAAAAAAATTTCCATGTTTTCTCAACATTGGGTGACGTGTTCCACATAAGCCATGAATAACTGTATGTCTTAAGATAGGATGAAACCAAAAAACGCCTCTCTGTGTTGCTGGTGACGGAGATGGTAAAGTATGGGACTAGCATCCTCACCCAAGTCCACATTGAATACGGATCAATCCGCGAAGTGTCAATAGGTTATAAGTCCTAACGTATGTGTACGTTTTAATTTATGCTTGTTATAACATATCAGCTAATGGTGTAATTGTTTAGAAATCTGCGACATTTACTATACNAAGTCAACAAAATTATTTGGCCCTTTTCTTTCGGTTAAGTGTGATCTTCAAACTGCGTAGCTGCAGATGAAACATTTTCGTTTACGATTTAAAGTATGTGATAAGATATTAAATAGGCGCTCTGAAATAATGAAAAAAAATTTCCATGTTTTCTCAACATTGGGTGACGTGTTCCACATAAGCCATGAATAACTGTATGTCTTAAGATAGGATGAAACCAAAAAACGTCTCCCTGTGTTGCTGGTGACGGAGATGGTAAAGTATGGGACTAGCATCCTCACCCAAGTCCACATTGAATACGGATCAATCCGCGAAGTGTCAATAGGTTATAAGTCCTAACGTATGTATACGTTTTAATTTATGCTTGTTATAACATATCAGCTAATGGTGTAATTGTTTAGAAATCTGCGACATTTACTATACCTACAAATGTTTTATTTAAATATATCCAACGAAATGATAGGTTATTGGTAAAGAGAGTTACCAGTGTGTCCAACCTTTTAAATAAGGCGTCTCGCTATTATATTATGTAATCATAATGTGACCGTGTTTGTTAAGATGTGAATTAACTAATTTTATATTTCCTGGGTATCAGTATCAAACTATCAATAGTTAAGTGATCTAAACTTGCAATATATATTTTTATAGTATCAATAGAATAAAAAAAATTGAATTCCTGTTAAAGTTTAATTCTTAGAGGAAACAATTTTTTAACATCCCTACAAGTGGTGGCATTATTTCACACGTACTCTGTGTATTTCAGGAGAGGGAGGCGTGGATTAGAACTTATTTTGTTGCTGATAACTGAATTACGTTTGATGTACATTATTTGATAGCTTTCTTCTGGGATGTAAAATTGGTTTTTAAATATACCATGCATTTTTTAATAATTTATTTAATATTTTGTCATAGAAAAGAATAATAAGGAAAATTAAAGCAATGTTAAATTCAATTTAGAATTAAATACTTACGTATCAATTAATTTTTTTAAACTGGTTTTTGCTTTTGATGTAGCATGTATACCTATTGTTGGAATTGCAATCAAATTGCTTATAAATATTCTGAAATTTATCTAGTGCCTTATTGGTTGCATTAATCAGGAGGAAAATTTGTCACTTAATCCCACAAGTCGAGAAACGTTTGTGTTGATTGCATCAAAAAGAACCACTATATATACACACTCACTAAATTATACTTTTCCTATCAATTATCATACCAATAGAAGTGTAAATTTAAGTCTTAATAGCTTCAGTTATTTCGTTAGCAGTAAATTTATCTAAAAAATTTATAATAATAAAATTATTTAGAATGAAGTTCTCAGTTGTGTTTTTGTTATATTTATATGTATTGTATAAACACATTTGTATTTATTGACGTATTTATTTAACTCTGTTAGCCTTTTATTATTGTTGGCATTCACTGGATTATATTTATAATCAATTGAGTTGAATGGTTTTGAGGGATATTAACAGTAAGTTCTTAAGCGTCTACAATGTATAACTGAAGCGGAGAAGAAGGAGATACGGAATCCAATTAGGTGAAGGAATATCCAGAGAAAATATTCCAAGCAACGGCAATGTCCGCTCCTTTCTCTCATACAAAAATCGTGTCTGACTCCCACTGGGAATCGAGTGGACATCGTCTTTACTGAAAGTCGATTAACTATCAATGAGCACGCACAGTAAACAATTTTTTGTACTGTTACAAAAAAAGTTTGGAAACTAGTTACAAAAAAAATTCTAGGAGACAATATAGAAAAGCGTTGTAAACTTGCAAGAAATTTCTTGAAAAGTGCAAGGGGTGTACTCAGTATTTGCATAAAAATATACTGCAACCTACCGACGGACATCCTTTAGAATTACAACAACATGTGCAGTATTTATCAAATTATTTTCCTGCATAATAACCAACTACTATTTGGAATTCTAAAAAGTAATTTGGAAACTTAATGATACACGTTATTTTTTATGGTGTAGAAGTTATAGATCAGTCTGGACTGCACAGATTACACTTTATGCGGCTCTGCCAACCAAGTCCCAACACAACTACGAATATAACTCCCGTTGGGGTGACGAGAATCGAACCCGGAACCTCCACGTCAGAAAGTATGTTCACTAACCGCTACGCCACATTTGTTTCCATACAAATTGACATATTTTAATAGGTTATACGTCCTTTCAATAATCAAATATCGTGAAAATATACGGTATTTTACCTTCAATAGATAAGACCAGGTTTTTACTAATCTATAATTAGTTTTACACTTAATTACAAGGATTATGTAAGTCAAAAGTACAAAAAAAAAGCCGAATTTTTACATACATGTAGACTGCTCGCCTCGCACCAAGGGAAACCTGGTTCAAAGCTGGCAAGGTTACTCTCTGATTTCTGGCATGTAGGAATTCTGACGGGCAATGCCGCTGGTCNAAACCTGGTTCAAAGCTGGCAAGGTTACTCTCTGATTTCTGGCATGTAGGAATTCTGACGGGCAATGCCGCTGGTCAACGGGTTTTCTCGGAAATATCCCGTTTCCCTTAACTTTGCATTCCGGAGCTGCTCCATTCTCAACCCTTTTCACCCTCATCGGCTCTCAAGACCTCGTAGTTAAGAGCCGCCCAAATCTCTCAATTCAACATTGTACATATCTACATGAGAAAATGAATGATGCCGACGGCTGTTGAATTTTTCGGAGAGATTAATTTTCGTTATCTTTGGATTCTGTTGCTTATTTTTGTTACATAAAATATATTACTCAAAGTAAGATATACGAAACCAAGTGAATTTACTCTTGTAATGCAACACACATTTTCATCTTAGCTGTCTAGGGAAATTTTTATCGAATACAAAATATGTACTAAGAAATAATTCTGAACATTTCTTAAAATATTTAAAATAAAAGTACTTATTTGTGCTATCGCAGCTAAATTTACAAAATTTGGCATGTACTGTTAGAAAATTGTTATTGCAAACCCGTAACTTGAGGGGACACATAATTTCAAACCAGTCAAAATGGACTATGCCCTGTCGTCCAAAGAAAGAAGCAGGTCTCACCGTAAGTAAAATCCTCGGAAATGATGACTTCTCGGCCTTTAGCACACATCTTAAATTGAAATTCTGAGATGGTATCAGCAGTTTGTTGAATACCAGTATTTCTACAAGAATTTTCATATCTCAGTACAGCTGTTGCTCTTGTAAGTATGCAAATTCAACAGGTTTACAATATTTTTTTTGTAAGTTTACAAAACTTGGTTTTTATACAAAAATATTTTAGCTCATCTTACAAAAATTTTTATTGTGATGTCTTATATATACAATGAAGAGCCAAAAAAAAAAAAAACTGGTATAGCTGCCTAATATCGTGTAAGGCCCCCGCGAGCACGCAGAAATGCCGCAAGCCGACGTGGCATGGACTCGNAAACTTGTACGCCTGCCTAATATCGTGTAAGGCCCCCGCGAGCACGCAGAAATGCCGCAAGCCGACGTGGCATGGACTCGACTAATGTCTGAAGGTATGCAGGAGGCATTGAAATCTGCGCCAAATTGAGAAAGGGTTGCACGTCTGTAACGTTTAATGATTCTCGTCAGTCGTCGTTTGTCCCTTTGATTCCCGATCTTTTTTCCGGGCGCAGCGATGTCGAAGAATTAATATTTTACCTGATTCCCGATATTCACAAGTACAGTCGTGAAATGGTCGTACGCGAAAATCCACATTGTGTCGCTACCTCGGGGATGCTATGTCCCATCTCTCGTGCGCCGACTATAACACCACGTTCAAACTCACTTAAATCTTGATAACCTGCCATTGTAGCAGCAGTAACCGATCTAGCAACTTTGCCAGACGCTTATTGTCTTATAAAGGCACTGCCAACCGCATCGCGTTACTCTGATAGGTTCCATACCTCTGTTATTTGCATACAAACGCCTATACCAGTTTTGTTTTGGTTCTCCAGTGTATATACACACAAGAAGAAATTTATTCTCGCATCTTTTCATTTAAATATTTTACAATATTTTAATGCTGGTTTTTATGTGCAATTATGATAGTTAAGATGAAATAATTTAAATAAGTATGAATTACTTGGTTTTGCTGTAATCCTTTATTTGAAATTGAAGCACATAATCCACTGTTCATAACGACGAATTTTAAAATACTTCAAACATTAACGAAATAAAAGTTTTTGAACAATTTTACATTAGTCACATAATCAAATTGGCCGTTTTGTTGATGTTTGCCTNATTAACGAAATAAAAGTTTTTGAACAATTTTACATTAGTCACATAATCAAATTGGCCGTTTTGTTGATGTTTGCCTCAGCAAAGATATTCTTCGAAATGTTATACTGTTTAAAAGCGCAAAACTCCTTGGGCCAGGTATGTCACAGTTAAAAAATATTTCCTTAATTTTTCCGAAAAGTGCTGGTAAAAATGTTTACAGGAGTGTCCGTAAACTTACCGTAAAATTACGGACACACTGATTTCCAAAACCGGGCTTTCTGTCAATTTCACGGAACCCCTCCCTTAATTTTCTAGTTAGTTTTCTGTACTTCCAGTTAAAAATAACAAGAGATAATAAAAAAAGGCTTTAATTTTCGTTAAGTGAGTGTTCTACTGGGTATAAAAAATTTATTTATAATGGTAAAATTACTTTATACTTGTGCAAGATTTGAACAAGATTAAAAAATGTCATGATACGACTCTGACCACTCACCTACAATTCCTGCGTCATTATGAAGAATAAAGTCCATAGTTCTACTATTCACATAAGCAACTTTCTCAGAATCTGTTAAATTTAGTGTATTATAAGTGTTATTAATTTTTAATGATCCATGATGCTCCTTTTTTTATATTTGATAGAATAAGTCTTAGTGGCGTGGAAATACAAGCCTACAATTTGTAATATTACAAATATATATTTCGTAGGTCTTAACATAAAGTTTTTTTGTAATTCGACGAATTATTTGGTTGGCAACTTGGTTAGAAAAGCTTTTTCTTGTAAAATTGCAAAACAATTTTCACAGGGTAGGGCTTAATTCTCGCCGTAAAATCAACTCATTGAATTTTTCACAACAGAATCAAGGAATCGAAGTGTCTACCGCTGCAACTAAGGACCTGCTAAACTCAACCTTCGGGAGCGAAAATTCGTTGTATATGCATTGAAGTATAGTCGCTAAACAGGGTTGTTTTCTGAATCAATTATAATATAACTAGTGCATACCTACTTTTTTATAAAGATGAAATTTTGATTTTTGATTTTATACAAATTATATTTACTAGGTTTTTAATCAAACTTTTCTTACAATTTAAATTAGATATATTGCCCAACTAATGAACTTTATAAACCCAATTGTGACGGCTTCAGTTGATAGTGTGTTGCGATGTGAGCTTAATGATCCGGAAGCGACCCCGCCGGGAACCTGACCCGGTTCACCTAGATGGGAGGCGAGCAGTCTAACCACTACACCACCGCTGACCCTATACGCATCTGGATTAATTCAACAAAATTAATCGAAGACAACTCAACACATGACCACATTTGGACACGAACCCGTCACCTGCCGATTGGCAGGTAGCTTCATGATGGCATCTTCAACACTGTGCGGAGGGGGTTAGGAGAGAATGGTTTGTATTTTAAACTTCAGTTTTACTGTCGGGTCTGTTGTGATAGGTCCCAAGCGTGCCTGTTGGCGAAATATGGTGAACTGCCAAAGACAGGATTTACGACCGGAGCCAAAGAAACAAGCAACAAAACACATATTTATTCAATGATAAACTACCGCTTTGGTCACGTTCTGTCGAGCACAATACTTGGGTTCCGTTCCTTCCACCACTGTGAACCACAATTGCCTCTTGGGTCGATCCCCGTCAGAATTTCACGCGTTTGGCAACACTCAAACGAAAGAGAACGCCGGACATACACTGAGAAAAAGAACTGTTTCAGTACACCAAATATATTTGTTTGAATGGCATTTGTTTCAAATAAACGATATTTTTTTGATAGGTACAACCAAACCTCAGTTCGACCAAATAAATGAAATTTTTTCACAACTAAATTATATATTTAAAACAATTTTGTTTGTGCCGAACAAATATTTTATTATTTCAGTGTGTTAAACAATTATTTAGTGTAAGCAAACATAATGTTATAAATTGTCAACAAAATAATATGTTTATTTAAGTGCAATATATTTTGAACAAAGCATTTATTTGCGGCGATCAAAGATTTGTTGGCCACACTAATCCACACTGAGAGAAAGTCTACTAAGATGTTTGTTCATATAGGGCCAAAAATATATTTAGTTTACTCAACAAAATATTTTGTTGAGTAAAGAAAACTTAAATAGCAAACAATATATTTTTTTCATCTAACAAAAAACATGTTTCAATAAACGAAACCTCTGTGTTGGGTAAAAATTAATTATAGTGTCAACTAAATATTTGGTTGGATAAACTGAATATACTGTATTTGTTTGGCTACTCATTTGATACAGAAAGTTCAGGGAAGTAGAACGTTATGGAGAAAGTTAGCGTGGCATGATGGTTGCGCGGATCGTACGTGTGCAAATCCCGTTTGCTTAAGGTGTGACGTATTGTTTTACTTGAGCTATTAGTTCATTAGGAAACTAAAATGTAAAACTGCAAAACTTGAAAAATCTATTTCCGCACGTTGTCCAGTATTTGAATTTGACGTATTAAACACATTCCGATTTTATACGTACTCACGCTTGAGAGATAGCGCGTGGCGCTTGGAAGCAGACAATCTTAATTCTAATTTCGGTCGTACTTACAGAAAGAAAATAGTGTTAATATTTATAAGTGGCTCTTGCACGAATAAAAATGTGTTGGAAAAAATACCAATTCCTATTTAAAAAAAAAATCAGGGATACCAGTACCCGATTATCCATTGTTAAATATCTTTGATACTTAATTTATACGTCGTGTGCATGGTATTGATAACAGGGCATGTGATTAAGTTGGCTATGTTAATTACACCCTTAAGATCGAGACTGTTAAAATTGCTCCTAATCAGCGAATTTGGCTGCAGATTTGTTGAAACTGCTCTACTTGAATCAGTAAAATTCTACAGGTAATTTCAGTTTCTGATATTCTGTAATTAAATAGTGATTTCTACTGATTCCTTGTGAATTGCACTGGCCTCGCAGTAGAACCTCAGTGTATTCTACTGTTTCGTCAGTAGATAAAACCTCATTAACCGAGGATTCAGTAAAAATAATTCCACTGGTTGAAATCACTGATTAAGATTTAGCGTGTACGAGCATAGGAACTTGGGCTCCCATATTCTGAAATTTTCGACTTTTCGGGGCTATATTTTGAAAAACTTTAATCTTTTGAATACAAATATTTTCATTCGTGTTGTCATTACATAAATATCTTTCATATAAATAACTAAAATGTTTTTCGTGTAATATGGCCTGAAACAAATGAAAGTTTTCCCGGTTTGTGGAAACACACTATCAAATACCCAGAGATACTCGGGGTTGATTTGGAGTTATTGTTTGCGACTAGTGGGAACGTCCTTAGAAGGAACTTGTTTTAGCGTGGCAGCAACCAGCTTTGAACATGAAACCGGTGTTTATACGTACATGGCATCACATACCACTGGCTAAGAGTTAAGGTCCCCGTCTACCTGGAACTTTTTCCCACGTTTAGGCCGAGAAGCGCGGGAGCGATAAGAGCGACACTGCCACGCGCANATAAACGATATTTTTTTGATAGGTACAACCAAACCTCAGTTCGACCAAATAAATGAAATTTTTTCACAACTAAATGATATATTTAAAACAATTTAGTTTGTACCGAACAAATATTTTATGATTTCAGTGCGTTAAACAATTATTTAGTGTAAGCAAACATAATGTTATAAATTGTCAACAAAATAATATGTTTATTTAAGTGCAATATATTTTGAACAAAGCATTTATTTGCGGCGATCAAAGATTTGTTGGTCACACTAATCCACACTGAGAGAAAGTCTACTAAGATGTTTGTTCATATAGGGCCAAAAATATATTTAGTTTACTCAACAAAATATTTTGTTGAGTAAAGAAAACTTAAATAGCAAACAATATATTTTTTTCATCTAACAAAAAACATGTTTCAATAAACGAAACCTCTGTGTTGGGTAAAAATTAATTATAGTGTCAACTAAATATTTGGTTGGATAAACTGAATATACTGTATTTGTTTGGCTACTCATTTGATACAGAAAGTTCAGGGAAGTAGAACGTTATGGAGAAAGTTAGCGTGGCATGATGGTTGCGCGGATCGTACGTGTGCAAATCCCGTTTGCTTAAGGTGTGACGTATTGTTTTACTTGAGCTATTAGTTCATTAGGAAACTAAAATGTAAAACTGCAAAACTTGAAAAATCTATTTCCGTACGTTGTCCAGTATTTGAATTTGACGTATTAAACACATTCCGATTTTATACGTACTCACGCTTGAGAGATAGCGCGTGGCGCTTGGAAGCAGACAATCTTAATTCTAATTTCGGTCGTTCTTACAGAACGAAAATAGTGTTAATATTTATAAGTGGCTCTTGCACGAATAAAAATGTGTTGGAAAAAATACCAATTCCTATTTAAAAAAAAAATCAGGGATACCAGTACCCGATTATCCATTGTTAAATATCTTTGATACTTAATTTATACGTCGTGTGCATGGTATTGATAACAGGGCATGTGATTAAGTTGGCTATGTTAATTACACCCTTAAGATCGAGACTGTTAAAATTGCTCCTAATCAGCGAATTTGGCTGCAGATTTGTTGAAACTGCTCTACTTGAATCAGTAAAATTCTACAGGTAATTTCAGTTTCTGATATTCAGTAATTAAATAGTGATTTCTACCGATTCCTTGTGAATTGCACTGGCCTCGCAGTAGAACCTCAGTGTATTCTACTGTTTCGTCAGTAGATAAAACCTCATTAACCGAGGATTCAGTAAAAATAGTTCCACTGGTTGAAATCACTGATTAAGATTTAGCGTGTACGAGCATAGGAACTTGGGCTCCCATATTCTGAAATTTTCGACTTTTCGGGGCTATATTTTGAAAAACTTTAATCTTTTGAATACAAATATTTTCATTCGTGTTGTCATTACATAAATATATTTCATATAAATAACTAAAATGTTTTTCGTGTAATATGGCCTGAAACAAATGAAAGTTTTCCCGGTTTGTGGAAACACACTATCAAATACCCAGAGATACTCGGGGTTGATTTGGAGTTATTGTTTGCGACTAGTGGGAACGTCCTTGGAAGGAACTTGTTTTAGCGTGGCAGCAACCAGCTTTGAACATGAAACCGGTGTTTGTACGTACATGGCATCACATACCACTGGCTAAGAGTTAAGGTCCCCGTCTACCTGGAACTTTTTCCCACGTTTAGGCCGAGAAGCGCGGGAGCGATAAGAGCGACACTGCCACGCGCATCAAGTACGCCATCGCCGCTAAGCGCAAGGCTCTGAACTGGCTTGCAGTGTTCTCGTCGTGCTGCGTGTACCTATGGGACTTTCAGCGGTGACCATATTATTTTATTGGTGGGACGTCTTTGGGAAGGTTCAGTGCAGGCCCCTATAGTAGTTTTGTATGTATCTGATGCGTGCATTTTGAGCTACAGCGTCTTGGAAAGGCCGTTTTTAGCGGTTTTTGAGTACTCTGAATTGATGTTCTAACGTACGTGATATTTTGAAAGTACTGAATAGCTCTCGTCTGAAGTGTGTGTTCTTTTCGTAGATCAGCACGTTGGACGCACGCTTAATAATTTCGTTGAAAAACGTGTATTTGGAACACTCTGCAACGCCAGGTAGATGGGCGCCTTAACGACTTCGCACAACCCTGGGTTTCCCTTAAACTCTCCTGTCTCATCAAGACCACAAATCTCTTTCTGTACAGGATGCCCTCATCAGTCACGTTCTATACGCCTGCCGATCGTTCACCCAACGTAGCCATCGTTCACCCAACGTAGCCTCGCTTGTCATCGGATTTCTATAAACTTACAGAGTTGCAATGTGTCATCAGTTTGGATGTGGTTGACGTCATGGTGGGTGCTGCCACTGGCAGCGGGTTTCCTCAGAGTGTTCACGTTTTCAATGCCCTGCATTCCGATTCCTCTCCACCTAAGGGATAAAATTATATCCTCCTTTCGGGCCTAGCAGTTACTTCTATTCTGATTTAATCGGAACATAAATCATATCGCAGAGACCACACGCATACAGATTTCTAAATAATCTGCTTAATGGGAATAAATATATAAATCTGAAATTTTTTTTTGTGATTCACGTTTAAAACTACATTAATCTGTTTTAATGTAGGTTGAAACTGAAGTAATTAAAAAAAATTAAACATTTTTGACTTAGACCTTAAGCAATTATTTTATTTCATTATGTCTTACAAATTGAGAACAGGTTTGAATATAAATTAAAAATAACTAAATTATTTACAAAATGCTAGGAAATAGGTTTAAAAAAGACTTGAAATTACTGTCATTGTTAAATACAAACGCCTTCTTAAAGACCATACAATTTGATTATTTTAGTTTACGTTACTTAAGTTTTAGTGCAACACAATAAATAATAACATTGGAATTTTACCATACTTCGGCAGGGCACCGTCTCAATAACAGCAAATGTCATTTATTTATAAAAAATTGTAATAAATATATAGACTCTGCTTAATGGTTTTAAAAAGGAGTATGTACATATGCAGGTTGTTCGCGGTTAATAAGGAATGTTCGCGATCAAATAAAAAAAAAAAATGGTTGCCTGTAAAGTCGGTTTTACGGGCGAAGATTTTACGTGACAACGTAGTGCTGCGCGCGCGGCAGACCGATCATAGTTGAGTGGGAGAGAGACGCAAGGCATTCGGCGGGCCTCTCTCTCGTTCGGTGACTCATCGTAACGTTACCGAGCGTTACACTTTTTCATAAGTGACTCCCAGCCGCAACCTAATTTAAGACGTTGTCACGTCAAAAAAAAACCTTTCTCTACTGTCATTGAAATAATTTAAACTCACATGATTTGATAACAGTCGTTTAAACTAATACAGATTGGTAACAGTGCAAATTATTATAGACATATCGAGGATTTTGTGTGTTCTTGGCAATATGGTGACTCGCGTTGACCAAAAAATGTTTAAAGATACAGTTTGGTTTTACAGATACTGTGAGTCTGATGATTACTTAATCTACATAAATAGATTAATCGCTGTGTTAATTTTTGCCAAAAGCAGTTATGGTGGTTGTTTCAGATAGTTAGGATACATTTTTTATTATTGTTACTAAATATTGAGAAATATAACTTCTTTGAGAATAAATTATTTCGATACAATTAAAATTTTATTATTTACCTGCCGACGGAATCATTTAGTGAGTGCATATGGTTTGAGCCAATTAATAATAAATGGACAATGACGCATATAAATCGTATTAATGGATTGCATTATCAAATAACTTCTTAATTAATCCAAAGAGTTAATCAAAAACCAACCTTTTTTTGTGTGAACTATTTGCCTGGTGTATATTTTTAAGTTATGATTTGGTTCCGTTTTCTTAGCGAGAAGTGTCACTTTTTTGAAGTGGCACTTCAAAACAGTGGGGAAAAAATTATTTTGCCAAAAAATATTTTGAGGTTTTACACTTTCAATTTAACAGAAATTAATTGATTCAGCAAGAGCAGAAATACTGGCACAAAATAAGCTCCCACCAGAAAATTGATAACGAGAGTGACAAACAGACCGGAAGTTGAAACTATAAATACTTCTTTCCAGAGGAAAGTAGGCTGAAAGTGGCGACACGAGCGTATTGGCGTATTGTATTGAATCACCTCGCCCGCCACCGAAAGCGAATCATTCATGCAGAAATTCGAAGCCCCGCGGCAGCAATAAACCAGTATTTGCATCTGCATCCGCCCAAGTAGCAATAACTCTGTCTCGAAAAGGCGGACATGAGTAATTGGATTACATGTGCGATTACGCGAACGAGACGAGACCGCGTTGTCCGGACGACTCGCGAATTGATTCAAGGCACTCTTAGCTAAGAGCATGCAGGAGTCTTAGATAATGTTATACATATTGAGCATGTTATATTCTCTGACGTTGTTGTATGATACAATGGCATGATAAGGTATGGCAACGGAGGAAAGAAACTTTTATAATATGAGCGGAACCAGCTACAGAAAATTTTATTTTNGAAAGAAACTTTTATAATATGAGCGGAACCAGCTACGTGTGGTTTTCGTACGAATCTCAAACAGAAACGAATAACACAGTAATAAACTGCGTAGGACTTATCAAGGTTCGTCAGTGATGGAGGTCTTAATAAATGTTTTAATTCAATTTCCAAATATACTACAATGGCATAAAAACACACGTATATTATTAACAAAATTAAAATCTCTATCCCTGCTATTTACACTTACTATAGTTTATTTGTGGTTTCTTCAGACTTAAAAAAAAAAACATTAAAAATATCACTCTAAGTATGACGTGTTTCGTTGTTTCACAATTATATAATTTACCGTAAACATTTTATACATGTGTTAAAATAAAGTAACGTAATAGTACCTTATTTTAGTTAAAAAAAAATTTTACCTTTATTTAATTTGTAAATTCGCAAGACATAAAACAAGCCTTAAAATAAATAACCTAGAATTCCAGGTTTCGCCTTCGTTGCTTCTTTGTTTCCGTGCTTCAAAAGCGGCAAACGATTCTAGATAGACGTGCGCCTTAAATTCGTTCTACCAAAAGAAGGTTCTGGCAATTTGTAATTGTTTTTTTTAGATGGACACGCGGATATGCAGGTGCGATCGATCAGATAGCATAGCATGTTAGACGAAAATAGTAATGTTTATATATATATGTCCACCTGCATGAGACTAAGGGGGGGGGATAATTTCCCGCCATTACTCAAGGGCGAGAGACTAATGCATAATAAGCTTGAGTGCGCGAATGAAAGCAGGCGGATGTAATATTTCGGAGAGTAAATGCAATTGTTATTATCTCGTGTTCAAGCATTATTTTTTAAAAATTTAACTTCCTTCTCACATACTGCCTAGCTCGCTTCACAGTGACTGTTCTTCTCTACTTCTTTCATGTAATCAAGAGAGAGAGAGAGAGGACGAAATATTTGTGCGTGAGCAATTATAGGAAGTCTCGTTAACGTTATTTTTGCCGCAGCTTGACTATCCTTGCGTGGAGAATATAGAGATTTTTCCTAAACTGACACCATGAGCAATCTGTATTGATTTGTTATCTTGTGATATATTTTGCCTGAGTGCATTTATTTTTTTATTGCGGTTACGTTTGCTCTTTGTGGTAATATACACAGCATGTATCACGCACGTGTAATACGTACTTTGATTATACTTGTAAGCGTACTGCTTAAACTTCGCCACGCATTAATTTTTTAAACGTCCACGAAAATGTCACGACTTGAAATACAGATAAATTACTTTATTTAAGAATCTACTGTTTCAAAATTATGTATTTTATCATCAATATCAGAGAAATGACATGAAATATATGTAGTTTCAATTATGGTTCGGGCAAGAACGCACTCACTCCACAGACCTGATTATACAATTAATTTAATATATACGTTTCTCCTACGTTAAATTTGTGGTTAACGGAGTAAAAATTACAAAAAAATACGGAAAACATTAAAGACCTAACATGGTTTATTTATTATCAATATTTCACTATCCGATGTATACGACATTTCATTTTATAACGAGGTTTTTACAATTATGATTCTTGATTTTAACCTTCATACGCTCTATTGGTTATTAAATANATTTCATTTTATAACGAGGTTTTTACAATTATGATTCTTGATTTTAACCTTCATACGCTCTATTGGTTATTAAATACACTTGCCTTTACATAATCACTGTGACATGATGTAATTCAATGTATAACCACAGAGTATATGAATACACAGACACTTACTGGTGTGGTGGTTCATTTGAGGCGGGTGTACCCGTTCGCTGATTGGTTGTGCGAGGTTCTGGGAGCGGGCCTTGCGTATGATTGGCTACTGCATACTGCGGAAGGTTCCTTATTGGCTGGACTGCTGACTTGCAAGCAGTTAGCAGGCGTTTATTGGTGAACGGCGTTCCGACATGTTGCTGGTCAGTGACGCTATTTCGCTGGCGAATGAGGCTGGAGTTGGCGGGATAAGCTACGACTGCACCTCTGTATTCTCAAGTCAAGTTATCTGTGCTATAACGCAGTGCGCATTCCAAGCCTGTAGGTCTCAAGTTTGAACCTTCACTTTCTCAATAATGTCAGTCTTTGAACGAAGCACAAAACAAATAACATTGTGTATCGTGCTGAAGAGTTCTTGCTTTTCCAGCATGTAACATATTCTCACTGGTAACTTCAGCGTCATTGTCATTCTGTAATGAGGGACTCGATTCTGTAATTTGATTAGCGTTATTCACTGGCTAAACATGGATCGGCAAAGAGACAGGCAATAGGATGAAATATCGCTTATCACCCCTGAGTTGATAAATACCTGACAAGCTTCAAGACCTTCCTCCTTCTTGTGCATGTATAGCTATACAACCTGTAAGTGGTAAACAAACTTGTAAAATAATGTTCCACCAATCATTTCGTATATTTTAACGGAAGAAGTTAATGGCATACTCCCAGTAAAATTGACAACGAGGAAGATAAAGTAAGCCTTCGGTTTATTATTAAATGTGTGACCATGAAACTTGAAGATACAGCATGTTTTTAATTTATACACTCCTGGTTTTATTAGGTATATCTGTAATAACTTTATTCTATATAGAATATTTAATTTTCAAATAATTCTGCAGCTACACTTGTTTATGCATAAAAAAAGTAATTTCGTACATCGCAATATTAATTTTGTATTTGGCCTATATTATTTGACTTTGTGATACAAAATTNTAAAAAAAGTAATTTCGTACATCGCAATATTAATTTTGTATTTGGCCTATATTATTTGACTTTGTGATACAAAATTTTGGGCCCGAAATAAACATCCTAAGCATGGTTTTCAAAATTGTCGAATTATTAATTTGGCAATATGCAAATTTGTAGGCTGTAAATAGCTGAATTTCTTAATATCGTATTTTTAAGGACAGCAAATTTTAGGAAACTTTACAATTCTGGTGTATTTAAAAACACTTTATCTCAAAGCCATTTTGTGTGTCTGCTGGAAGATCACAATATCTAACGTTTCCGAGTAATTAACTCTAAATCACTTATTCAAGTATTAACTTTTTCTCACAAATAAACCCCACCATGCGCTGCAAGTGAGCAAGAAGTACATTTACGTCAATCATGAGAGGATAAATTTTCGCGGAAATCAGGTTTCCTTCTGGAAATTAATAAATAAATTTGTTTCTCGTGAAATGTCGGAGTGCTCGTTATGTTCCAGCGTTCTATGCGCAGTTCTGCAACTTGTTCATAGTAATTGTCTTTGGTCCGTGGAAAAAGCTACTTTATCGCTTGTCCAGCAGAGTGAAATTTTTAGCTACTCTTGTACTTAAAACGAGTGATGCATCTGCAAACAGGTACGCAGGTTTCCATTATCCAAGAAAGATTCGTTCTACATAATTGCTCAAATATACAGAACGTTCCTGAACTCAGTACAGAAACTTCATCAGGTTGTTCCCCATTCAAAATTATACGAAAAAATGCATTAACAACCTAGATCCAGAAACCACTCCAAATGGCGGAAAACACAATCGAAAGTAAGAAATAAATAAAATGTTCCGTCAAATAAAATGGGCATGGACTACATTTGCAAATTTTGAATTTTGGTGCACTAGGTAATTGAATGAAGGTGTACATGATGCAAACACGAGTATTCTAAACACATGTCCGCTTCTACGTTATGAGGGGGTTGCTACCCTTTGAACCACTACAATATAATTAATCATATACTTACCAGATTGGTTCATCTACGTTTAAGTTTATTACTAGTCTGTTCTGTGCAGTGACAACCCACACGTTTGTAATTCTGTCTTGCATCTTGCATGCACTGAGTGATCGTTTCAGAAACAATTACAATCTAGTAATTCCTCGCACATCGTTCGTCGGGGGCGTTTGTATCAAGAGAGCTCCCAGTTACTGTTGTTATTTTTGTCAATAATACTAAGCTAAAATGGCCAGATGTGCGCAATTTTGAAAATACGTATTTGGCATACTTCAAATATATTTTTACATATAACTGCCGCAGTACTACTTGTTTGCAAAATTTGGTGGCAATTTGTCAATTGTTGCCCGATATATAACACTCCTTTATTATTTCATGTAGTACTATCTTACAAAATGGTGGGAAAAAGTGTTTTCCTGGCACATACGATGGTTGTTATAGATACTGTCCGCATAGAGAATTTAGTAAAAATTGGTCAAACGGTATAGTAGTTATACCAAATAAATCTAAAATATTTATATGACCACCGTTTTTAAAATAAGTGCCTAACTATTTTCAATTACATGCATTTACCTAGTCTATCGTAGTATTACTTACATGCCAAATTTGGCGATAATTGGTTTATTAGTTTTGGAGATATGTCGTAAAATGGTTTATTTTTTCATGTGGCGCTACCTTCCAAAATGGCAGACCAACAACAATACTACCTCTGAAATCAATACTTATGCACTGCGCTCTCAAAATACAAAATTGGGTTAAAATCGGATTGAATGGTTTCCGTAATGTCATATTACCCTAAATATTAAATTTGCCAGCATTTTTAAAGTAAGCTCCCGCCGTTTTTGAAAACTATTAAAGTCAGGTGTCCTTACTTAGTACCATTTGTATACCGAGTTTGGTGAAATTTGGTTCCCGCGTTCAAAAATGAAAACATTCACACAATCTCACACACACACACACACACAACTATGCACACATACACACACAAACAGGAAAGTGATCTCATAAGCCTTTCTTTCCTTCGGAATGAAGGGTAAATGATTACTTCCATGGCGAAAATTAATTAATTATTTTTAATATTTGTAAGTATTATTACTAGTTGTATTACATACAATCAGAATAATTATTATGATCTTTTTTTGATAATGAGATTTTACTTTTTGAAACATTCAAAGAGGAAAAACGCATATGTTTTTATTAAAATTAACACTCATTAATTCACTTTAACTTTATAATAAGATCATCCTGGGAAACCAATTTTTGGTACTACAAAATATACGCTTTCTTCTCTCATATGCAATCTAAATCCTTCTTTTCTGATCGTTTTGTTAGTGTGCCTACTACTTTGTGATCAACTCTGTATATTGTGCTTTCGGGTGAGGTGCTCCACTCTACTTCAACCTTAATCGTCAACGCTGGTTGCAGTATAGCGCCGGTGTTGCTGCAACTTCGTTGGCATGACGAGGGCATTACGTGCGTTCAGTGCAGATGCAACGATAACGGACTCATGACTTAACTTAATAGGTCGCGCGGCACGAGTTTCATCATCGCCCTCCAATGCGCGCACGTGGTCTTAAGGACGTTAAAATTATTATTAATGTAGTTAGAATTTGACATTATTTTTTATTTGTTGTGATATGAAATATCAGTCTGAAACAAGTATACAAATGAAGGAAAACGACTTTCCAAAAATTAACTACACGAATTGCAAGAATTAAAATTTGTACTATATATTCTTGTACAAATCTCAAAATGGTACTCAAACAATACGACGTAGTACAAGTCAAAATATTTCTAAATGTTATTAGAATATCATGAAGAATATTTCTTGAAAATTTGTAATGCGGTACACCCGCAATTCAATTATAACTTCTGGCGTAAAAATTAAAGTCAAACCAGCGATAAGTTAAGGAACTAGAGGAATGGCTTCTATTCGATCACCGAACATGGCTGTACAACATGCTGAGTTTACTTAAAAGTAGGACACACATTACCATAATGGTTGGAAAAATAACGATTTAAATTGCGCGAGAAAGAAGAAAGCATATACTTTGTAAAACTGCAATATATATTTTGCTAGAATTTACTAATTTAAATGTTGAACAAAATTAATTTTTAATAGTACGTTGTTAATGAAAATCTAGTGTATTTCGTTTCCTGGGTGCTTCAGAAACCACATTTTTGAAAAGATTGTTATCAAGCATGATCATTATAATTATTATCTTAATTGTATGTAATAAAAATAACTAATAATATTTACACATAACATTTTTTTATTCATTTCCTCCATAAATGTTTTATTTTGGTAGCTGAAATGATGTGCAAAAAATCAATTAATAGAAATATTTGTAAACATTTTTACCATTTCTTATTGCATGCAGTCAAAGTAATTATTATGATAGTCTTGCTTGATGAAGAGTGTTTTGGAAAGTGTGCTTTTTGAAGCGTATAGAATGGAAATACACATCAATTTTGATCACACGTCGATACATGTTAATTGATTTTTAAAATATTTTAATAAGAGAATTAAAGCTAAATATTTTCCATATATACAAAGTATATGCTTTTTTTCAGATTCAACTTAAATCATACTTTTCCGGCTATTTTGTTTGGGTCACTATTACCTGGTATTGAAATCTGCATATTGTACATTCGGGCGAAGTGCTTAATTGGGAGCCACTCCACTTCTAACTCAATCCCTGGCAGCAGGTAACAAAAAGCCATGTTTAAAAAAAATTGCTACATGCAATTCCTTTGATTTCAATCAATACTTTAGCTAGAACCAAATTTTGTGTTCAAATTACTTTTTAAACATGTGTACGAATACAAATTGTAAGATAAACGGATGGTATTTATGCTTAAAGAAATAAGAACGTTTTTTTTTAAATAATGCATCATGTGCAGCAAGTCTCAGTGTGGTGGAAAGTAACTCACAACCTTTCCCTCCCTAAGATGGATGCAGCCACCGCTATGTCATTATGCCAGCGGAGGGAATAATTGACAGCTGACCTGGACTGATGTCATTGCTTTACCCTTCTGAAGGAGCGAACGACTCGATAATATGTGCAGGAACCTTCCAGCTAACACCTCCCTCAGTGTGTCTCGAGGTGTTAAACATATTCTGGGTCAGGTCACCTATNGTGCAGGAACCTTCCAGCTAACACCTCCCTCAGTGTGTCTCGAGGTGTTAAACATATTCTGGGTCAGGTCACCTATGATATAAACACGGCCGCAGATGGAGGTACGGCAGTCTGGGATAGTCACCTGGATTGACTGTGACAAGTTTCTAGCGAAGCTCGTGGCATAGAGAGACTTCAAAGGAAAGAACCGGCAGCTAACGAGGGCGCGAGAGACTGCTGTGGATGAGTATGTGGGTGGCGGCTACGAACGAGAGTGCGCGAGTGCTGCGGAAGGCGAGGTACCCAACGAATTGAGGGCCAATGTGTATGGGAGAACTCGGGGAGCTCCAGAACATTCCGTGCAGGGAAGACTGGCGATATTTGGGTCTGAAACAAGGTTTAACTGAAAGGAATAGTAATACACACTTGATTGTAAAAACTGGAATTGTCAGACGTCAAATATATACTTTTTAGTGGCAATTAAATTGCTTATAAACTTTTTAATGATATTGATTTTAATTATTTAATTCTATAATTTCGGTTAGGTGGCAAATGACTATGTAAATATTAGCTGCAAATAGTCAGTAATAGCCATTAAGTTGAGAATATTTCATTTGCGGATTGTTTTAAGGCCTTCACGCCTTAACGAACCTGGCTACGCTCAGAGACTTTGTAAAATATGAATCAAGCAACGAGACTATAAAATACCCTGAAAACACGGAAAAAAACCTTTTATTTTTGTTCTTGAGCAGCCTTAACACTATCGCTTTCGTCGGTTTCTTGGGATCCGAGGTTCGGTTCGGCCCGCTGAGGCAACAATACTTCTTTCCTTCCTGAGTTGATATAGCAGCTGAAAGGATGGGAGGGGGGGGAGGCGAGCCGACGGTATCTCCCTGGAGATGGACCGCTCCGATAGCTCCAATAACTAATCTCCCCGAGACAGGATTAAATATTCCAGCCACGCCCACGAGCCCAGGTTTTCCAGCCTCAAATCTCCGCTTCACGAGAAGTTTTCATTGTATCCTTGACCCGATGACCCGCGCGCGGGCAGCGCTGCTTGCACTGATCCCCACGTTCACGGCGCTTTGTATACACATAGATACAAGCGGCCGTAGATAGGGAGCTGATTTCACAGCTTTTCCGACGTTAATCGAACACTCTTGAAATAAACATCTGATTAAAGTCCACTGTTCATAACTGCACGTGCTTTACTTTTTTTATGAGATCAGTAAACACAAATTAAGTTATAACCAGAATGTCCGAAATAAGTGTTTACATTCTTTCTACATGAATAAAAGAGAACCTACTAATAAGAGTCAGATGGGACTGCGTGTATTTGATGCTATAAGGATAACGTTCGGTGTGTGCGTGTGCGTGTAGCCATTCTGCTGTTGTCAGTTCTGTTGCAACCATGAGCAACAGCGCTACAATTATAGAGGAAATTATGGCGGAGGTGACAAGGTTTTCTTTCGAGCAATGTAAGTGGACTTAAACATTGTATTGGAAATGTGAGGAAATTACTGACGTTCAGAGACTTTAAGAGACATAATTCGATACTGGCCACCGTCACAGGTAACAAGGACACTATTATATGTCAAGTTTTAGAGGAATGGAAGTGTGTGTGATGTGAAGAAATGACGGTGCCGCATGAAGAGAACGACAACGGATGAAGGAAGTGTTGGGGCTGGGTTGCAAACAGTCACACATTTATCCGGGAAGTCGAAGTCCGTACGGCAAGCTGCACGTAAGTCAGGTGTCAGTAAATCAAGTGTCCATCGCATTTTAAAGCAAGTCATTTGGAGGCGCTACATTTCCACGTTACTTCACGCTATGAATGAAGACGACGCAGAAAGATGTATCGAATTTTGCGTGTTGGTGGTGAACATGTGCGACGACACCGAACAGACTTGATTTTATATGTCAACCTTAAAATTTAATTAAATTGTCAATCACCAAAATTGTGTGTACTGGGACAATAAAAAACCCCATACATGGTGTGGTAAATCAAGTAGTTTATATTCCTGGGTTAACAGTGTGATGCGGTATGTATACCACAGGACTTGTGGAGACATTCTTCTTTGCTGGAACAGTGAGGTGGGAGAGCTACCGTACCATGTTGGGTGAAAACTTTGCGCCACTGTTCACGAAATCTACACAGTTTTACAGAACTTATCTTGGCGAATCATTAACATAGAATTGTTTATGAAAAAACAACAAATATTTACAATGTAGCATATAAATAAACTTCGAAGCTGATAAATTTATTGTACAGGTTTTTGTAGCAAATACAGAAAAGTCAAAAAAGATTCATGCTAGTTACGGTTTTATTAAACTTCATGAGAAAATATTTTGGACAAAATGATGCATTTGTCTTAAGGTACATTTCACCACAACATATTCTGAAGAATTGCGTCAGAGTAAAATACTGTTAATATATAGATACTTACAACATACATTATTTAACACTGACTATTGTCAAAATAACGGGTGATATGGGCTGTGGACTGCCTAGGTGAGTTTTTCCTTAAAGATGAAGGTACCCACGCGACTGATGTGTGTGGGCAGTATTATGCCCTACACTCAAAATCTGAAATAGTGAAACTTGAGCCAAACAAGTGAAAACCAGTGAAAATAGCTCCACTTGTAATAAGTGAGAGAAAACTCATTAATATGATGACCGAGTGTTACTAACATATATGTAATTGCCACTAAATTTCGATAATTTTTCTCCCATAAATGACTTTTTCCCCGTTCATATGCTTGATTCGCCAGTCGACAGAAGCTTATCAACTGGCATTCAGTGTATGCCAATTCACTGACAAATACCACTGTTTCAGTAGTAGAGTGTAGTTATCCGAGCCCGAAAACCATTATACGGGTGGGTAAAGCGACGGATCTCTGAGATCTACATAGCCAAGGCGAGACTCCTTGAGCTGTGCTTCATCAGCCACTGTATTTAAGCATATAGGGCTACGCTGGGGACGTCCCTTTCCATACTGCCCTCCTTACAGGTGGAGAAGAGATATTTGCTTTGTTGGGCAGACCGATAAATAGCACCAAGTCTCGTACACAGAGCCCAAACCTTGAATTTCATCTCGAAGAAATCCAAAGAGATGGAAAATAACCTGTGGACAAAACCTAATTATTGTCTTGGAAATTTAACAAGTGACAGGTGCGATTGGAGAGGCTCCACGCGAAGTTGAGTAAAGTGTACGATCCATTGATAAACTCGGCAATTCTGACGGAGATCTGGAATGTTCCCTATCCAGAGAAGGTTCGGCGCAGTGAGCGACGAACAGCTCGAGTACTGATCTAGACAGTCAATAGAGGTTGGACAGTGCCTCGTCCAAACAACGGGTGCCTCTGAGTGTGAGGGTCTCAGGGAATGTGGGAGGAGAGGGCATGGCTTCTTTGCATACCAGGCCAGGGCTCGGGATTGGACAACTGCAGCAGTAATATGCAGTAGCTAGCTGGACGCCAACTTGGGTTTATAAATTTTGACATTACTTATGTTTGAAGAGTGAGTGAGTGGAGGGATTTGGGTGGCTCTTAACATCGAGGTCTTGGAAGCCGATAAGGGTGAAGTGAGGTGCGGATGGAGCAGCACCGGAATGAAAGGGGGGGAGATCCCCGAGAAAACCTGCTGGCCAGCGACATTTCTCCTTCACGATTCCAAATGCGCGAAATCCAGGAGCGACCCCACCGGTAATCAAACCCGGTTCCCTTAGGTGGAAGGCGAGTAATCCTACTAGACCACCGCGATAGTTATTTGAAAATGTGACTTTGTTAGGGTAAAGATTATTATTATATTATAATTTAGTTACGATTATTTTTGACGTGACAACGTCTTAAATTAGGTTGCGGCTGGGAGTCACTTATGAAAAAGTGTAACGCTCGGTAACGTTACGATGAGTCACCGAACGAGAGAGAGGCCCGCCGAATGCCTTGCGTCTCTCTCCCACTCAACTATGATCGGTCTGCCGCGCGCGCAGCACTACGTTGTCACGTAAAATCTTCGCCCGTAAAACCGACTTTACAGGCAACCATTTTTTTTTACTTCTTGAACAACTATATCATCTGTAGTCATTCTCACGATGTGGACAAAACCTAATTATTGTCTTGGAAATTTAACAAGTGACAGGTGCGATTGGAGAGGCTCCACGCGAAGTTGAGTAAAGTGTACGATCCATTGATAAACTCGGCAATTCTGACGGAGATCTGGAATGTTCCCTATCCAGAGAAGGTTCGGCGCAGTGAGCGACGAACAGCTCGAGTACTGATCTAGACAGTCAATAGAGGTTGGACAGTGCCTCGTCCAAACAACGGGTGCCTCTGAGTGTGAGGGTCTCAGGGAATGTGGGAGGAGAGGGCATGGCTTCTTTGCATACCAGGCCAGGGCTCGGGATTGGACAACTGCAGCAGTAATATGCAGTAGCTAGCTGGACGCCAACTTGGGTTTATAAATTTTGACATTACTTATGTTTGAAGAGTGAGTGAGTGGAGGGATTTGGGTGGCTCTTAACATCGAGGTCTTGGAAGCCGATAAGGGTGAAGTGAGGTGCGGATGGAGCAGCACCGGAATGAAAGGGGGGGAGATCCCCGAGAAAACCTGCTGGCCAGCGACATTTCTCCTTCACGATTCCAAATGCGCGAAATCCAGGAGCGACCCCACCGGTAATCAAACCCGGTTCCCTTAGGTGGAAGGCGAGTAATCCTACTAGACCACCGCGATAGTTATTTGAAAATGTGACTTTGTTAGGGTAAAGATTATTATTATATTATAATTTAGTTACGATTATTTTTGACGTGACAACGTCTTAAATTAGGTTGCGGCTGGGGGTCACTTATGAAAAAGTGTAACGCTCGGTAACGTTACGATGTAAGGCTTGAAGTTTCAGAAGAAACAACAGGAACCACAGCCAAAGTTAAATGTCGACCTCACGTGCAAAGCAAGCCAAATACTTTGTCTACAAACTGGGTACCAGTTAAGACGTTGTCACGTTCAACTATCGTCAGTAAACCGACTTTACAGACAACCAATTTTTTACTTCTTGAACAACTATATCATCTGTAGTCATTCTCACGATGTTTTTTGACGTGACAACGTCTTAAATTAGGTTGCGGCTGGGAGTCACTTATGAAAAAGTGTAACGCTCGGTANATGCGCGAAATCCAGGAGCGACCCCGCCGGTAATCAAACCCGGTGCCCTTAGGTGGAAGGCGAGTAATCCTACTAGACCACCGCGATAGTTATTTGATAATGTGACTTTGTTAGGGTAAAGATTATTATGTCATTATAATTTTGTTACGATTATTTTTTACTTCTTGAACAACTATATCATCTGTAGTCATTCTCACGATGTTTTTTTCTAAGTGGTAAACGAATAAAAGTACTACATTGATATTATGATTATTCAGTAATCTGTGTGATTTACTATGCTTTGTCAAACAAGAAATTTCAATAATTAATGCTGTCAGCATTTTATGGCTCAGAGCTGGTATCACCAAAATGATTTCTATCTCCACCCATTAATCTTCTGCCATGTTGATTAAGCGTAGCTCAAACCTTGTCTGTTAGGAGCCGATGGACGCAGTCTTGCTCTACTCCGAAGTGAGGTCGAACACAGCCGTCTGCTGGGTAACTCTTCAAAGGCGGCCGGGAAACATTCACGCAGAGTGCCTGTACACGTTGTTAACNACACAGCCGTCTGCTGGGTAACTCTTCAAAGGCGGCCGGGAAACATTCACGCAGAGTGCCTGTACACGTTGTTAACATAACAGTCATGTGCTCGCTGCGGTGAAACGTGTGCTGTTGCTTCTTAACGCAAGCAGTTTCTGGAACACGCACAGCAGTTGTTGCGAATTAAAAAAAAGGTGTTACTTTGCCTCGAAGGTTTATTAAATATGTAACTTTTAAATCTAAGTAATCGAAAGAAGTAACATTTGTATCGCGCTTAGTGATTTAATTACTTTTACAGTAATCCGTAAAGGTTACTTAAGATCCATGTTGTCACATCTTAGAAGCATTACTATTCTCTATACCAACGAAAATATTTTCAATTGTTACCTTGGAAAATACATTATTGGGTTTAAAAATTATACAAATCTTTTTTAAAAACTGCTTACTTAACTTCAGGCAAGATTATATAACAACAGAGTTTCGTTATCTCCCACTCCTCCCCACATAAAGGAGTTTTGAGCTTTTCAGCTTCCGTTGCATGATTCTACAGCTTATTTTCATTTTCATTTTTGGTTTAGATTGCGTTAATTTCTGGCAAATAAGACTGTTATTTTGCACATTTATAATAAATTCGTGGTTTGTTTTTCTTATTTTTAAATTTTAGATATTTTCGTGCCACTTTTGCTTTGCGCTCTCGTAATGCTAAAATTGTTTTTTTTTTATTCTTGCATTTTTTTACTTTATATTTTTGTTATATAATAGGGTTTTTGTATGGAGGTATTGGTGATATTTGAAAAGTGCATGAAATTGCGTTAACCGCGCTAGAGTAGACCTTTTACATGTGCTGATCACAGTTTATCAGACACACCCAGGTGAACTCTAAGCCAATAACAGGCATGCAATGAAACAAGCACCGAATCCCACACCACCTGCTGTGAGCAGAGACCTGCGAAATTCGCGTTATTGTTTTGGGAACATATTAAACTTAAAAGACACGTATCTTTGCAATACTTTTGTCCTGAGACCGTAATTAATTTGACACGTCTTGGATAACTCTGCGCCAATAAATGAACACTTCACAATCGCGTGCCCTAATCACGTCTAAGTTAGTTGAAAAATGCAGGACTTCACATGCATGCAGCAGCCAATGGAGAACCGACGGCGATTCAAGTATATACAGCACTGTGAAGTTTAGCCTGAAGCTAACTAATAACACCATATATGCAGGTCCCTAGGGTAGAAAATGGTGCAGCAGCCCATGGGAAAATATATGAGGCTCAAAAATACATAGTCGCTTAGAGTAAAGTCCAAATACAGATCGATTGAAAGCTCTTGTTTATCTGCCCCTAGCAATTACATACGTCCCGTCGATCTGTTACGCTGGACGTGTCAAAAATTCATTAAATAAAAAATCAGGGGAATGATTGCCTTTAAAGACATGAGCAACAAGTTAATGTTTCGCAACGTACCGCGTAGAAAATTACGACTAACTACGAGGAAACAGTGTATTTTTTTATTATTAAACTATTAATCTTTCTAACGACGACTTTTTTAATGGTTAGATGCTCATATTTTATGTTTATTTTTCAAGTAAAGGAGGACAATTATTACTGTTTTTAAATGTTTTAATGGAACCATTTACCATTAACTATTTTGTGTTTTAGATGTCTAGAAGCACTGGAGAGATATAGACGACTCAGACGCACCTATCACGTGCGTCTACGCACAGACAGTAAACTAGCGGGCAGGCTTCACGTCATCAAGTTTCAG
The DNA here is from genome assembly GCA_002778355.1 of Clitarchus hookeri. NCBI lineage: Eukaryota > Metazoa > Arthropoda > Insecta > Phasmatodea > Phasmatidae > Clitarchus > Clitarchus hookeri. Next base: position 1,527,230 of record NQII01000044.1, read on the forward strand.
CAGTGATCCTATGTTTTTACGGTCACTATATAAAATACAAACAAATAAAACTGATCCAAATAACATTAGCGAATTTTGCTGAATGACTGCTGAAATTTCTCCACTCAAAACAGTGAAAATCTACTGATCATTTAAGATGCTGGTATTTGGTGATTAAACAGTGATTTCTACTGATTCCTAGTGAATTGCACTAACCTGGCAGTGAAATCTCTGCGCTTCCCACTTAATCGCCAGTAGATAATATGTACTACACTGCCCTCTAATTACTTAAAGTATACTTCATAGGAGATTTAATAAACAAAATTTGTTATTTATTTATCTCTCTATCACTATATATATATATATATACACATACACAACGTGTGTTATTACTATATTGTGCTCGTAAACAGACATCAATTAGATGCGACTGGCAGTTTTTGATAAAGGCGTTTATTTCTTGAAATTATATGAAAAATATAATTTAGTGCTCTCTTTCTCTGCCTTTCTCCCTCCCTCCCTACCTCACTCTCTCTCGGGAGAAAAGGAGAGAAAGAGCGCGCTAAATTATATTTTCCACATCCTTTCAAGAAATAAACACCTTTATCAAACACTGCCAGACGCGTATAATTGATGTCTGTTTACGAGGACTGTATATATATATATATATATATATATATGACGTGAGGTGTTCCTATATTGTGCTCGTAAACAGACATCACTTAGATACTACTGGCAGTTTTTGAAAATGGCGTTTATATCTTGAGTGGATTTGGAAAATAATATCTATCTCTATACAATATATATATGTATATTTATACATATATATATCTTGAGGTGTTGCTTTATTCTGCTCGTAAACTGACATCACTTAGATGGCGCTTGTTGTTATCGCTGCTCGGTTGCGTTTATTTATAGCACGTTCGAGATAATCAAACAGTTTTGGAAGCCATGCCAAGAAAATACTTTTTTCCGCATTTTCTATCGTTCCGCCACAGGAAAAAAATAACACTGCCCTCAACACGATGTCAATATTCATGACTTGACCAAGCGAAAATGTGAAACTTTTTGTAAAGTTACCATATTTCTTGTCACTTCTCACTCGTTCGGGCATAAAGGGAACAGTAAATGTAATCTCGGTCACAAATTCAAACTATACACTTCTTAGACCACATGATGACATTGAATTATTTTCCCAGCATAACTGCCAACTTAAATGGTAATTTGCCAGTCAGTGCACCCGTTATAAAATATGCAGTTTTAATTTTTGTATTCGGCTGCGATGATGGTTTATCATATTGCACCTGACCAAATATTTAAATTTTGAACCAGTAAATTATAGTTAAAATTTGGAAATCTGTATCGCTAACGGAATCCGAAACTACGTCTTATAAACTCGTTTGTTAGTACTGTCAACTACAAATAACACGTAGGAGAACAAGCGGATTTGTGGTCCGACAGTACGTAACACGAAACCCGCGAGCAACATATAATTGTTACATATACGAGAAAACTCGTGTTGTTGAGGCCATTTGTTCGGTTCATAAATATCTACTGACAATAACAACGAGCACAACATTTTTCGACCCAAGAAAAATTCCAGTCGTAAAATTAGTTATCTGCTAACATTCGGCTTACAAACTTTGGTTACTTACACGGCTGGCAAGTAAAATTGCAACACCTAGACGTACATGAGCAATCGCGGCTAGATTTATTAGACAGAATACCCATAATACACAAGTTTCATTAGTATTCCTGCAGCTCAGTATGACGTGTAGAACATGGGAAAATCACTATTACGTGGCCCCATCACGGACGATTATAACCGCTGCTACACGACACAGGATATAGAGGCAGGAAATTTTATTGTTCATCTGGGGTATCTCCGTCCATGCAGCTTTGATGCGTACTCAAAGTTCATTCATTGGGGCCGTAGGTATCCTGTAGCAGGCCAGTCATCGTCAGAATATGGACCGCACAGTTTCGATGGGCGAGAGATCAGGAGAACGTGCTGGCCAAGGAAACATTGTGACATGGTTGTTTGTCATCCGGGAACCGTCGGACCATGTGTGTCACATATGGTTGCCCACGCTCCTCTTGATACAGGGCTTCAGTCTGGCCATGGGGATAGGGGGCAACAATAGGATATAACAGCTCCGCGATGTAACGGTTGCTGGTCGGCGTACCAGCAATGTAGACTAGGCGCGAGTGCGACTGGGATCCGATGGCACCCCTATAAAATAACTCCCATTTCTGGTCCGGTGTGACGGTGCACAACCCAGGATTCAGTCAGGTGTGTGCCACACTTCCTCCAGACATAAATGGGATGCTGCAAGCAGAAGCGAGATTCGTCTGAGACGATGACATGAAATTCATCACTCCAGGTCCGACACTCCACGTACCACGGCAGCAGCAGGCGCCTGTGCTGAGCAGTCAGTGGTAGCCGCAGTATTGAGCGCATGGACAAGATGCCCTGGCGCTACAGATGGCGATAAACCATATGTGTGTGCACAAACTGATGGGCTACATATCTGAACCACTCATCGAATGCCCTTTGATGTGTCCTTATGCTTCGTAATCGCCATTCTTACCAGATGTCTCTCCTCACGTCCGTTGGTGTGACGGGGCTTTTGGTTTCTTGCACATCGCTCACTGATCCCATATCAACTCCACTGTGATTTCATTTCTTCCAACGCAAGATCCGATTTCGTATTAGGATATTCCACAATCCCGATAGGCCAGGGCTCTCTTGTATTCAATGGCGGAAACCTGTTTGCATTTTTGCCGTATTCTTTGGCACGGCGTGCTCACTCCGTCTGTGCACACGAACTGCGGGGAATCACAAAGCCACTACCTCTAGAGCGGCTTCCAGACGTTCACGTCCATACCGCTTATCAAAGTCGCCATTCACGCACGTGCTCCGCCCCTCAGTTGAACAACTTATCACGTTATTGTTCTACCCTGCCCTTCATATCCCCCCAATCTACGGTGCTTCAGTTACGTCCTTCTAGGTGTTGCAGTTTTAATGACCAGCAGTGTATTACTGAAAGGGATAAATATCCTACATCTTAACTACACCGGTACATAACTGGCTGCTCGTTTTCCTGAATTATGAGATTGGTTTAAATTGTGTACGTGAAAATTAAAAACTTGCAAATCGCCTCTATAGAGAGAGTGAGTGAGTGAAGAGATGTGGGCGGTTCTTGACATCGAGTTCCTGGGAGCCGATGAGGGTGAAGGGAAGTGATGTGTGCAGCAGCGCCGGAATGAATGGACGGGGTTGACGGGAGTGACCCTGCCGGGAATCGAAACCCGTTTCGCCTTTGCGAGAGGCGAGTAGTTTAACATCTACCATAACCGCGGCTCTTCTTCAGACAGAAATTTCATATGCAAGTTATTTTCCTATCATGAGACTGTGTTTCCAAATAATTATTTGATTAACGTATTACGCTAAAATTAAATATTCATACTTTGTGGGATTCGCGTGCCTATTGCAATGAAAAGAAAAGTTTTTGCTGACAAAAATATTTAATGGAGGCTACAACATTCTTAAGTTAATATAAATATCAAGAAAGATGTGAAACCGCGAAACTTTTTCTCTCATTAATATTTTTAGTGGCATTCACATAATTACTTGTGTGGTCACCAATACATTCAGTGTGTTGTAAGGCAATAATGTATTAAGACTGTATGAGGCGAGGAAATGATCCTTACCCGTTAAGGCGGAAGCTTCCACAGGATCTGCTACCCAAGCCTGCATGCAAGCAGTTGTCGATGGTTCTTTGGAATAACCTATCCAACAATACATGTTGCCGCAAAAGAAAAGACGATGGCATTTTTAAAAATTGTTTTACTTCTGCTACTGTGGTTCAAGTATACTCTTCGCTCTCGACTTCACCATTATGCATTTATGCCCACAGCTAAATTGCTTTGTTGTTGAAACTAGAAATTTTCTTTTAAATAAACATGAATGTTTACCATCATTTTCACACAACGCTGTTATATTATCAGTAAATATTTTCGTGAGTTTTTGATTTACTGATTATCAGTGTAATAATTGTCTCACGCTCTTTATCAAAACAAAATAAACTTATTGACTCCTCTCTGATTTGCTAAAATTTCAACCTTGCAGGAAACCTTCCATCGAAAATAGCGCACGACCAATTACGAAAACGTCCATGAAAACGGCCAGCAGGCTAGCAAATCTTCCATTGAACCATCCATACACGCGGCCATGCGGGCTTGCAAGGTATCGTCCAAGGAATCTTCCACCGTGGTATACCCGCTTTAGTCAGTCGCAGAAAAAATTGTTACGACACAAGCAGCAATAATTTTTAATGCGGCTTACAGGAGTGTTTTGATTGTACCGGACTTTGGTAGGTAGGTTGGTATTGCTTAACGTCTCAGTGACAGCATTCTTGAGGAAAGGATCAGGCCAGGTCTTTATTAAGGAAACCACCCAGCGTCGGCCTGGAAGGCTTTCGGACAACCATTGCCGACCTCCCGTGGCGCAGTCGGTCAGTGCGCCGCAGGTCTGGGGTGCGGGATGTCCTGGGTTCTAATCATGGGTAAGGCATGGGTTTTAATTTAAGTTACGGCATTAGTTAGTTTGTAAGTCTTCCCCTGATAAGCTTCAGGCATAATACCGGAGTACATTAAAAATCTCTTCCCAATCCAATCCGACAATCAGTGAAAACGGGAGTTAGGATGGCCGGACCAGAAATCGAACCCTTGGCCTCTCGAATGCCAGTAGAGTGGTTTACCACTCCACCACCTCACCCAGTGTTGCCGTAATTCCCTGAGCGTGCACGTGCAACACAGACCTAAGAAGTCGCCCACGTCAAGGCCTAAAAATGGTCAACCCACGGTAATTTTATTTTCCGGAATCATTTATGTATAACATACACTGACTTGGAATAAAGGGATCATGTAATCCATTCCGAAATGAATAATAATGGCCATAATAAAATCCTTCGTAAGCTGATGAAAGGAGATGAACNGATCATGTAATCCATTCCGAAATGAATAATAATGGCCATAATAAAATCCTTCGTAAGCTGATGAAAGGAGATGAACACGAACCAATATGGCGTCGTGGTCAACCGCAAGGGAATGCAGCCAAATTGAGCGCGCATACGCTGATATCCGGTTGTAGTGTTGTCGTCGCGGTGAAATATTTTGTCTTTAACGGCAAAAGTGCCACTGCAGTTAACCAAAATATTAAGTTTTAAATGCTAACTATAATATTATTACTACATAGATATATTTTCAATAAACCAATGTTTGCACCATAATGTGTCTTTTATCAACAACAAAATGTTGCCTTAAAGAGCATCAACCAAATGCATTTTGTAACCACTAACAGTGAATGTGAACTAGATACTCTTAAACATATGCGAATTTGTTTTTTTTTTTTTTTTTTATAAAAGCTGGCGCAACATTTCTTCTTATCCTTATGCTACATCATAGATAGCGATGTTCCCGATTTTATTACGCAGTCCTGGCAGCTGTTGCACTTTGCAAATGTTCTATTCTAACTGATCGCTATCAAGAACTTCCTCATAAGGAATTTATCGTACCTGCGTCACCATACTGAAGAGTAATTACCAGCAGCGTAGAAAAGAAAAACGCCTTTCTGTAACACAGCATCGTATTTTACTGAAACCATAACACTTTTATTATTCTCGTTACTGTGCCATCTACGTAAAGTAATTTACATGGATGACGTAAAAGTCGTGTTTGCTAGTGCAGCAAGAAACAGTTTTGTTGTGCAATATTCTCAAGTCTCGACTGCAGCCATCAATTATCCCTGCANTTTGCTAGTGCAGCAAGAAACAGTTTTGTTGTGCAATATTCTCAAGTCTCGACTGCAGCCATCAATTATCCCTGCATATAAACACTTTAGTGTTGCCTGCATGGAAATGAGCGTGTTCTGCTTTTTAGCAAAAGTCAATGTCGTAATTATCGGCATTAATGGCGCTAACGGAAGGTGAAGGCAAGCAGCCATAATAATGNTTTAGCAAAAGTCAATGTCGTAATTATCGGCATTAATGGCGCTAACGGAAGGTGAAGGCAAGCAGCCATAATAATGCACGGCATGTACCTTAAATTACAAATATGGCAATACTTTGCGCGTTATCCGTGGAAAGGAGAGGGAAAAATACAACATGTAACGCCATGCGCTCTGAAAAGGTTGCCGAGAAAAAGTTTTACGTTATGTAATTATCTAGCCACAATTAATTTAGGTTTAATTCCTTTCGCTGGAGTTGAGAAATTTTGCTCCTAGTGGGCATCAAATTTTTTTATTTGTTTCCCGGCATAAAAGTCGCAAATCATACATATCAACTACTGCAAATAAAAACAGAAATTCTACGAAAACGTTCCAAATTAATGAAACTGGTCAAGATGATACAGAAATTCAGTGCCAGCATATCGATTATTATGGTGGCTGGATTTACTCATTAAATGGCGAGTCCATCTGATTGCAAAGTAATCTCTTTGTCATGTGACATTTATAAATACATTCTTGGCTGACTTTCCGAAATTATTTGGCTTCTTTTTGTTGTTTGTGATTATAATATATAGTGTAATAAATGTAACTGGACATATAATAACGCCTAAGGTTTATGGTAAGAGGTAGAACACAGAACTGTCATTGTTCCTAGCTAACTTTCACGACTTATAAGCAGTTAACAAATACATTTAGGAAACATGTGCTTGAAAGCCTGTAAAAAAAAATGAATGATTTAAATAGTGAAATAATTTTCAGTCAAAATGCTAGCAACTGAGTTATTAATAAAATGAATTAAAAATCGTTACTCACATTGTGTTGACGAGGCAATTATCAACGTTGCCAATTAATGACACAACATTTTTTTTGTTATTAATAAAAATATGGCGTGACTTTCTCTACGTGGTCGTGAACACACCATTACGTTTAAGCGATTCTAAACTTTTAAACTGAATTTCATAATATACTAACATATAATTGTACAGTGAAATAGAATAGACACGCCGGTTCTGTCACACTCGTACCCAGAAAATCTTATTCTTGAGGAAATATAATTTTTACGCCATGAGTAGAATCTATAGCACAATAAACAGTTTTTAAACTTTTTCATTATTGGAAATGGGCAACATAGCAAAGGCACAGTAAATAATTTATTGGAACCTATACAAAAACGAGGGAAAATAAAAAATAAAAAAATAAATCTAACATATTCCGAAGAAACCAATTAACATGATATTCTAAGTAAAATTGCTTATCAAAAAAAATTCCGAAAAATAAATGAATTCTCTTGAGAAAGAACTAAGAATCAAATAATATGATAGGTAATTCTGAAGGAATTAATATTTTTGAGAAAGAGTTTAAACTCTGTAAAGAAATCCTGTAACAACATTGAGCTAAATATAAGAACGTGAAAAACAAATTCTGAAAGAGTTTATATCTTTTGAGAAAGAACTATGATTCTGATATGAAATTCTGAAAAATCTGGTATCTTTGAGAAATAACTTATAACCCCCTTATAAATTCCAAAATAAATTAATGAACCTCACAAAATTTATATTAAAAAAAACTTCAAGCGATATGAGTTGGAAATATCCAGATAAATGCAAGTTCTTTAAAATGTTTAAAACCGTTTTCGTGAAGAAATAAAAGATAATCGTGGGAAGAAGGGCCAGTTAAATTTTCAAAATGTCAGACCATAACCTAATTATTTAGTTTATCTTTGATATTTACATACAAAAACCCTTGAAGAAAAATCAATTTTTTGGTGATTTGTACGAGAAATATGTAAAAAAAGTTTAAATTGTTTCTAGGGGAAATGGAATTACGGGGAAGTGTACAAAATATAGGTGAGCATTTCAAACAACCAGAATAAAAAAATCACAGGAACGATCCACACTGTTTGATCGACGACGAAATTACATATGAGAAAAACAGCTCGCCCAAATTACATTTTAAAGGGACATGATAACCTGAAAATAAACAGCTTTTCAAGGTTAATCGGAAATTTTGTAAATGTAATGAATAACGATTCCAATTACTAGTCACTAGTTACAAAGTAGAACAATAAGTGAGATGAGAGGAAATAAAATTGAAAGAAATAATAAAATTAAAGTAACAAATAATAATCAAAATATATACATAAAATTAAAAAAAAATTAATATTTAAAGCTATACGAATATTGGTGGTAAATATAATATACATATATAAAATATATATATTTTCGAAAAAGTGTGAACAAAAGTAAAATAATACGAATAAGTGAATTTTTAAAGATTTTCATTCCGTTAAGAGAAGGGCCTTGCTTTGGTTTTAACTACACAATTTAGGTTGCATAAAATTTTTTATTAATACAATTTATTTTTATTATATTGTTTTATTTCTGAACATGTTTGCACTGAAATATACTAATATATTTAGTTTCTTCTTTACCACTTACATCACCACATTCGTATTTATATTTCATCTCGTAATTTTCTATTGCACTTTGCAGATAAACATCTTCCTTATCGAGAAAATAATATTGTATTTAGAGTTATAGTAATTTATTAAGGTCCAGTATTTTCGTTTGAATATTTTATCTAAACATATGCACTGCATTTTTTTATCTTAAATTTTATTTTTTACCATTCATATGAAAATTAAAATTTTATCTTATATATTTGACCTGGTATACTTCGTTTAGGAAACTATTTAATTCTATCTTGTACCTTGGTGATGCATTTTATTTATGTAGAATTGATCTATAATCTTGAAATGAAGACATTGGAAATCATTTATAAAATAAAAATATGTAGTTGTTTGTCTCCTCAAATAATTATTTCATTATCATTGCTTTGTAAGCATTAAAATTAGGAGAAATATCTAAAGGTAAGGGCCTACATATTTTAATGTAAGATTTTTATTCACCCTAAAATCTTTATGGATTTGTGCTTGTAATCAATATAATTATGATAAATATACAAACTTTGAGTTTTTATTAAGAAAACGAATTAGGAACCCTCTTGATTTCAAATAAAACATATATTATTTGCCTTAAAATTATAAGATTAAGAAATGAGAAATTTTTTTGGTGTAGCAACAGGAAGACCCCATAAATTTAAACTTAAATGGACAACATTTATCCCAGTGCTGTGAAAAGTAAAAAAAAAAAAAACGTTTTAATTATAGCCCCACCGAATATATAAGTCTTGATAATTTTGTGTACTATACAAAATCGGTATTAAAATTACGAAAACCAAAATAGCTTAACATGCATTATGCTTATCCAATTTTTTCGGAAAATGACCGACACCTATTTCACTTAAAATTGATGTACAATTTCTATAGATTTTATCAACAATTTTTTTCGAAAACCCAATAAATTCATTTTCTGCCAAAGGCATTTTTGATCGAAAAACAAGCTTGTAGATGGCTGGTTCTTTGATAGAAACATTGTGTGGTTCCATCCCTAGAACTTAACACATATTTCGATACTTTTCTCGGTTTCATTGATAAAAATTGGTTTCTTTTCTCACTTTTTAATACACGGGTGTACTGTCCAGGACATAGGTCTCAACGTTAAAAAAAATGTAATTTTTTCACTACCTCTTAACCTCTTATTTAGTAGGGGGTTTAATTTTTTATAAATAATTGTACCTTTTTCATTAACAGTTTTGACGCTTTATTTAAGAAACACAGCATTTTATTTTAATTTACTCGTTAAAGGATTTTCAGAAGATCTATCAAGTATTAAACCGTTCTCTATATCACCATTAAGTGAAATTGTTTTGATTCGTTCNAAGGATTTTCAGAAGATCTATCAAGTATTAAACCGTTCTCTATATCACCATTAAGTGAAATTGTTTTGATTCGTTCCTATCTATATATTTATATTTTCCGATACTTTTTCCGGGCGTCAGGAGAACTTACCGAAAAGGATTTCACTTCCGTTCATTACATCCTATCATGTTTATTAATTTAAGATCAGGTTTATTAATGCCCAAATAATTTTTTTTTTATATTCGGTAATGTTCAGTAACATTTATTTAAGTTAGTCGCTGCCGGTAACTGTGTAGTCAGATTTGGTGGTTAATTGCCGCATCTCATCAAGTTGTTCTCATTTTGNAAGGATTTTCAGAAGATCTATCAAGTATTAAACCGTTCTCTATATCACCATTAAGTGAAATTGTTTTGATTCGTTGATGTTGCAAGAGGAGCGTTTCGTTCCTATCTATATATTTATATTTTCCGATACTTTTTCCGGGCGTCAGGAGAACTTACCGAAAAGGATTTCACTTCCGTTCATTACATCCTATCATGTTTATTAATTTAAGATCAGGTTTATTAATGCCCAAATAATTTTTTTTTTTATATTCGGTAATGTTCAGTAACATTTATTTGAGTTAGTCGCTGCCGGTAACTGTGTAGTCAGATTTGGTGGTTAATTGCCGCATCTCATCAAGTTGTTCTCATTTTGACGGGTTTTATTATTTGTTGGTCACATGTGGTTTCGTTTTGTCGTACTCATTTTGTTTGGTCACATAAATCCAGTTTTGGAAAAATTATTAAAATTATTTAGTAGGTGAATGAAAAATATTACAAAATTTTACGTTTGGTTATGATTGGTTAAAGATGTTTAAAGTTACTCACNTTTAGTAGGTGAATGAAAAATATTACAAAATTTTACGTTTGGTTATGATTGGTTAAAGATGTTTAAAGTTACTCACAATTGGTTCCATTTGGTTACAAAATGTTATGTCGCATCAAAACTCAATTTCACTTGGGGCAAGCATAATGGGTGGAAGGTTGCGAAGAATCTGTATACGTGGGGATCTGGTACAAAAATTAAATAATGATAAGTAGGATTGAGGTGTAAGAAGGATATGCAATACATGCCGAACTAGCGTAAGATAGTCGTGATTGGCAGAGACGTTGGGGTAATTAGGATAATAGAGGAAGTGGTAATTCAGTACTTATTATTAGGCGCGTTGTAAAACAGTTAAAGAGAAGTTACTGAACGCTAAATAAAAACTTCTGGAATAATTCCTAATTAATTCCTCGCAAGTAAATATTATAAATTACATATGTCGAAAACAGTATATAGTGATGTTGATGCAAGCGAAATGCAATGAAAAAGAGGCCAAGGCTTTTATGGCATCAGCTAAATGAAAGGAAAAAATNTGATGTTGATGCAAGCGAAATGCAATGAAAAAGAGGCCAAGGCTTTTATGGCATCAGCTAAATGAAAGGAAAAAAAGCAAGAGTTTCATCTTGGGAAAAAAAAGTATTAAAAACTATTGGGACTGCCATTCGGTATGCATTATATGTAATGTAGTACGTATTGTAAAAGTTCTGGGGAAAAAACCTAAATTCTATAAAAGTAGGGTGTCCACTATAGCACTAATTGTACGTTAAGTTTTATGGCGATGAAATAAACATTCTGAGATACAATAAATCATCTTGTTAGCACTATCTGTAAAAGCGAAATGCGAAATGGAACCTTAATTTAAGAAAGAAACATTAAATTTTTTGTGTGGATTCAGTTTAAGATTGCTCCTGGTTTTTTAAACAAAATAAGAAAACATGTAAATAAATTTCTTAATAAATTTATAATAGTTTTATTTTAAAGTTAAAATAAATACAAAAATAATAATTTTTAAAACAATGTATTAATNTGATGTTGATGCAAGCGAAATGCAATGAAAAAGAGGCCAAGGCTTTTATGGCATCAGCTAAATGAAAGGAAAAAATGCAAGAGTTTCATCTTGGGAAAAAAAAGTATTAAGAACTATTGGGACTGCCATTCGGTATGCATTATATGTAATGTACGTATTGTAAAAGTTCTGGGGAAAAAAACCTAAATTCTATAAAAGTAGGGTGTCCACTATAGCACTAATTGTACGTTAAGTTTTATGGCGATGAAATAAACATTCTGAGATACAATAAATCATCTTGTTAGCACTATCTGTAAAAGCGAAATGCGAAATGGAACATTAATTTAAGAAAGAAACATTAAATTTTTTGTGTGGATTCAGTTTAAGATTGCTCCTGGTTTTTTAAACAAAATAAGAAAACATGTAAATAAATTTGTTAATAAATTTATAATAGTTTTATTTTAAAGTTAAAATAAATACAAAAATAATAATTTTTAAAACAATGTATTAATNTTAATAAATTTATAATAGTTTTATTTTAAAGTTAAAATAAATACAAAAATAATAATTTTTAAAACAATGTATTAATTTTTTTCCGAAGTGATGAAATTAATATGAGCAACTTCCTTTTATAATCTCTGAAAACGATTTTACTTACCAGAGTCTTTGAACTGTTAAGATGTTCCGAAAAAAAAACTTGAAGAGTAAGTTTGTAAGCGCGCTCTGCGGCTAATGAGTCGACGGCCACGGCATATGGTAAAACTTGTGGCGTGTGGACGACATGGGGCCAGATTGCTCTGCGATGCGCGGACCACTTAAGACACTTGAAGCCGCAGGAAAACAGAAATAAACTCTGGAAATTCGGCCCCGGGCCGTATATCACACCCGAAGTGGTGGAATCAGAAAACAAGCGTATAAAACGGGCGATAAAGAAAACGCGGCCCGCAAAGTCTTCCTATCTTTATGAACGTTTCGGCTTCGACGCAGAAGTTTNTGACATGGGGCCAGATTGCTCTGCGATGCGCGGACCACTTAAGACACTTGAAGCCGCAGGAAAACAGAAATAAACTCTGGAAATTCGGCCCCGGGCCGTATATCACACCCGAAGTGGTGGAATCAGAAAACAAGCGTATAAAAAATGGTTGCCTGTAAAGTCGGTTTTACGGGCGAAGATTTTACGTGACAACGTAGTGCTGCGCGCGCGGCAGACCGATCATAGTTGAGTGGGAGAGAGACGCAAGGCATTCGGCGGGCCTCTCTCTCGTTCGGTGACTCATCGTAACGTTACCGAGCGTTACACTTTTTCATAAGTGACTCCCAGCCGCAACCTAATTTAAGACGTTGTCACGTCAAAACGGGCGATAAAGAAAACGCGGCCCGCAAAGTCTTCCTATCTTTATGAACGTTTCGGCTTCGACGCAGAAGTTTATTTGCGACCCGTGATGGTTTATTTAGAAACATTTCTAGTGGCGGGTAAGCAAACGCAGACTTCGGGATGCTGGAATGCGCGTAATTTCCGTCCTTGCAACAAGGTTCCCCTGCCTCTATGTTACCCTACTTCGCGTCGTAGGTTTCTTTGTACGAAGTTCTCCGTGGAGGGCAGATTTATTAATGCAGAGATACAGCGCAAACTACAGTGAAAACCTTAAGTATGCTTAACCATTAAATAAATTATTTATTGATTTTTCTGGCGAACAAATACTAAATTACAGCAAAAAAAATTGGCATTTTAATATGACAAAATTAAAATTGTGATATGTTTGGAACACGCAAATCACATAATCTAATACACAGAAATAGAATTTATTACATTTAAAATGCTGCTATGAAATACTTCAAGGTATTTTTGTTATTACATGAAGAAAAGTTTCCAATATTTGAATTGTAAATGATAAAGATTTTTGCATATTTTAANAGGTATTTTTGTTATTACATGAAGAAAAGTTTCCAATATTTGAATTGTAAATGATAAAGATTTTTGCATATTTTAATAGTTGATATCACTTAGTTTTTTTTATAACTTATGCTTTGCATACCCAAACCAATTAAAAACTCGACTATTAGAATTCCTTGTACATTTTATAGATCATTATTTTATAGGCATATGCTCCGGAAGAGGAAAACTGGAATTTTGACAAGTTCGTGTGGAATACATCATAAACCAGAATAATATTATTTGAGCCCATGACATTACATGAAACGTCATTAGATTAAAGCACAAACAAAATATTTTGCATTTTATGTATATATTAACATGGTCAAAACTGTACTTCTAGTAAGAAGCTATTCAGTGAAGAGCGTATTCGTCTATGTGTATTGCCTTGACAACGTTAGGAATAAAAGTTGTACAGTATTGTTGGAAAACGAAAATATCTCACTAATATGTATCTAAATAGATACAATACAAAACACAATATTTTAATTTTATCTATGAACATTTTGCAGTTATTTACCGTAATTTAGAACGACATATTTGGAAGTTGCCCTCATTTTACAGTGCAGTAATGAGAATCTGTAAACAGGGCACTTTTAGGCATGTGAAACGAAATTCTGTTTCGTATATTGTGACTGTACCAGATAAATTCTTGCGCCAGATTAACTGTCCAGTCTGAATTTCATACAAGTGTTTGTACTTGGTTGCCTAGGAAAATATTGGCGGCAAGTCCTTTTCTCAATCGGATTGATAAATGGTCAACCCCTGGATTTACTTTGTGTGTTTTTATGAAAGGGACGATGTTCGTGCAATAGTATTGGTCCATAAAACGAAATATGTTATTCGCCACATCTTTAACGAAACTGAAATACCAGTACACTGCACAAAGGCAAAATGCAGAAAGGCTTAGAAATTTCTGGAAGCATTTCTTCCTGAGAGATTTTTTTTTCTATTTTATATAGGTCGTTCACGGTTAACTGGGCACTTTTGAAAACAACCTCTGAAAAATATCACTGCCCCGGACTACAGGCATTTTAACGGGCACAGTAACTGGCATGCGCCTAGTAAAACTTGCAATGACGGAGGAAAAGTAGTTCCATGTCTTAACGTAGAATCAAAAGTGTTATGTAAACGTTTGTCGTTGCTGAAATTATTTCATTAGATTTCTGTTTTTTTTTTTTAATTCCTATAAGTGCAATAATTATAAAATATACAAAATATATACTTTTCTGATAATTTGACAGTTCAATTTGACCAAAGCATGAATAAAGTGGTCACGTGACAATATTAATTTTACATTTGGTGGAATAATACACAATAATCATACAAGAAGATCATAGGCACGTCTTTCAAAAGTGGCGTGTTTGCCGTGATCAACCTATACATTTACAGTGATGTAATTGAAGTAGAAAACTTTTATTGGTCTCTGACGTGGAGTAGCGAAAATCAATACTGAAATAAATCTCTCCCTGTACGACGACGAATCATGCAAATTAATGCCTACCACCCACCGCTGCCCTTGGGTCAAGACGTACATACACTGGCGAGCCAAACAAATTTATATAGGCGTGCGTATGCAAATAACAGCGGTATGGAACCAATCAAAGTAAGGCGATGCGGTCGGCAGTGCCTATATAAGAAAAAAAGCGCCTGGAAAAGTTGCTAGATCGGTTACTAATGCTACAATGGTAGGTTATAAAGATTTAAGTGAGTTTCAACGTGGTGTTATAGTCTGCCCACGAGGAATGGGACATAGCATCTCCGAGGTAGCGATACAATTTGGATTTTCGCTTACGACCATCTCACGAGTGTACCGTAAATATCGGGAATCAGGTAAAACATCACATCTTCGACATCGCTGCGGCCGCAAAAAAAGATCGTGAACGAGCGGGACCAACGACGAGTGACGAGAATCATTAAACGTGACAGACGTGCTACCCCTTTCTCAAATTGGCGCAGATTTCAATACTGGGGCATCAACAGATGCCAGTGTGCGAACTATTCAACGTACCATCATTGATATAGGCTTTCGGAGCCGAAGGTCCACTCGTGTACCGTTGTTGACTGTATGATAAAAATCTCGCCTCGCCTGGGCCCNTCACGAGTGTACCGTAAATATCGGGAATCCGGTAAAACATCACATCTTCGATATCGCTGCGGCCGCAAAAAAAGATCGTGAACGAGCGGGACCAACGACGAGTGACGAGAATCATTAAACGTGACAGACGTGCTACCCCTTTCTCAAATTGGCGCAGATTTCAATACTGGGGCATCAACAGATGCCAGTGTGCGAACTATTCAACGTACCATCATTGACATAGGCTTTCGGAGCCGAAGGTCCACTCGTGTACCGTTGTTGACTGTATGATAAAAATCTCGCCTCGCCTGGGCCCNATAGGCTTTCGGAGCCGAAGGTCCACTCGTGTACCGTTGTTGACTGTATGATAAAAATCTCGCCTCGCCTGGGCCCGCCAACACCGCCATAACACTATTGATGACTGGAAACACGTTGCCTGGTCTGAAGAGTCTCGTTTACAATTGTATCGGGCAGATGGACGTGTACGGTTATGGAGACATCCCTATGAATCCATGGACCCTACATGTCAACAGGGGACTGTTCAAGCTGGTGGATGCTCTGTCATGGTATGGGGCGTGTGCATTTGGCGTGAAATGGGACCCCTGATACGTCTAGATACGACTCTGACAGGTGACTGATACGTAAGCATCCTGTCCGATCACCTGCACCCATTCATGTCCATTGTGAATTCCGACGGACGTGGACAATTCCAGCAGGACAATGCGACACCCCACACGTCGAGAGTTGCTACCGAGTGACTCCAGGAACACTCTTCTGACTTTAGACACTTCCATTGGCCACCTAAATCACCAGACATGAACACTATTGAGCATATCTGGGATGCCTTTCAGCGTGCTGTTTAGAAGAGATCTCCACCGTCATGAACTCCTATGGATTTGCGGACTGCCCTGCAGGATTCATGGTGTGAATTGCATCCTGCATACCTTCAGACATTAGTCGAGTCCATACCACGTCCTCTTGCGGAACTTCTGCGTGCTCGCAGGGACCTACACTACATTAGGCAGGGGTACAATTTTTTTTTCCTCTTCAGTGTATTTGTAAGAATGTAGGCAGTGTCTGTATTGTAAGAAGGTACATGCCATCGATTACAATGTTCATCGACATGAGAAGGATGAATATGTATATAGCCATTTCCACTGAACGTTTAACTGAAAAACGTGTTGTGGGAAACTTCCGCTATGCGATTCATTGAAGGCGCGTATCATATTTTGTAAGGACTTTATTCCTTTGACTAATGGAAAGTATCATGTCGTGTCATAATCAGGTGCTGTTGAAATGCTACCTACTACGTTCAGAGAAGATGATGTGAACGAAAACACTGCTAGTTAAGGAAATATTGGTGATGAAAGTAAAATACTGTGTGCAATAAAGTCGGTTATTCAAAAAATTTTACCTCTGAATTGTTGAATAAATTGGACAAATTTCGACAAATAATAATGCTGTAAAGACCGAAGTCGAAAATAAGTCCACTACAAACTTGATATACAGACTGTTTCAAAAAAGGTGGACGCTGCTTACAGGATGTGTTGTACGTAATATATGAAGGAAAACAACAAACATATGGCCGAGTCAGATTCCCCTCCGCCTAAACGCCCTCCAAAGATATTTGAGTGACTTGGTACGTTGGACTAAGTATGCATGGTATGTACACTGCCAAGTGTGTGTGGCGTACTACACGAAATGTTCAAAGTGTAAACCATGGGCATCAACACATCCCTGCAGACATCTTGCAATGAATGACCTCACCATCTTAAATACATCGTCATTTGGCGCGAATGTCTTTACAATGATTTTTAGTAGGATATCAATGGTGACAACAAGTCTACTGTAAACCAACGCTTTCACATATCCCCTTAGATATACATCTATGGGATTTAGGCCGCCACACGATTACAGTTATAGCGTCCATACATAGGTATCATGTCTGTCTTTTCCTGATAAGATTATTCCATTTCACTGATGACGTATGTACCTGCAGATACAATACATATATCACTATTACCTTCCTTGCAAACACAACAGAAATGGCCGCCACACTTATGTGACGTACTATAGCATCGCCTGCGTCCGGGATGCATACTCCGTCTGCCGTAGCGAGCCACTCTTACTTTGGACAGAATTAACGCGGAGCGGAAGCTGACTCGGCCATATGTTCGTTGATGTTTTTTCCGTCGTATATTCCGTACAGTACTTCATGTAAGCAACGCCTATCTTTTTTAAACTACCTCTATATGAAAATGGTGAAGATAGTCATAAAACAGATTTTGATGAATCCGATGTTGATATTACCGACATACTCTTGTATCTCTCCAGTGAACTGTAAGAGAGCAACAGCCATAAAAATATTGAACCGAATAAGAAAATTCCAAGACCCTAACAAACTTTTTGATTGATTTTGACTTCTGATAACTTTAGAAAAGATTTTACTCTCAAATTAACGTAATATCTTTAGAAGAAGTATTATGTAATTTCAGGCATAACAGGACCTGGGACCAGAGCTGAAGCCAACCGCCGCCATGTTGTGGCATCAACCGATCATCATGCCCTGATTTGGATGGCATTTACCACAGGCCCTTGACCTTGAACCCATGTTCGTGACCTTGGATAACCTTGAACCCAAAAAATCACATTAAATATAACAAAAATAATTTTTTTTAAATTTTGAAACATATAATGTTACCCCACCCTCACCCCGCTCCCACATACCAAAATCGAACCAGACCCAACCCTCACCTAGCTTCCCAATGACAAAAATCGAGAAAAATAGCAAAAATCTACAAAATTATAAAAATCGAGGCAAAAATTACATTACCCCACCCTCTTTCTGCTAACCCTACACCCTAGCCAACACCCCCTAAACCCTCACAAACCCCACTCAAACATAAAAATCGATAAAAATTCGAATAAATCCAACAATAATACTAAAAGTTAAAAAAAAATTACAGTGATCACTCCGACAATGTTGGTTGTTGTCGATCTTCACATTGACGGCAATNGAAAAAATTACACTCATCACTCCGACAATGTTGGTTGTTGTCGATCTTCACATTGACGGCAATTACATTGAACTCAAAAATTTAAGAAAAAATATTACACACCATACAACTGTCCATTACTTGCTGGTCATAACAAGGGGCCATACAGATTAACCATACTAGTCAATGACTGACTGCACCCAAGACTGACTTCACCGAACAGTAACTCCGCCAAGAATTACTCCACCCAAGACTAATTCCACTGAAGACTGGTTCCTGGCGATACTGCCTGAGCCCAAGCCTGGCTCCTGACGAGACCAGTTCCTGCAAAACTGACTAGATCAACCAGCCATACCACTCACCTATAAAACCAACGATGATGATTGACAATCTCGTAAAAAGTTTCCTAATAAGAGTCTCGTAGCTAACCTCTTCGCAAAATACTCGCAAAGCATTTCTACCAGATGTGACCATACTATAGAGTCATAATAACATACCAGGCCAAATAACATGGCTAACCAAATAGTTGAGAAACATTCATCAAAATATTCCGTAAAAAACTCTCGCCATACATAGAACTCCGACGATTTTAAACGTCCCGAGTTAGGCAAAATACCACAGATCGTATCATAGTCCTTCTCCTACACACCCTCGCACAAATTTGATATAAAACGGATTCTCACAAACGATTGCATACACCACAGGTTTAATACGTCTTTCAGAGAAGCAGAATGGACCGTATAAGAAATTAAACACCCATTATTATGTAGACAAAAATGTAATATATTTACTTATTACATACATTCTATCTTTCTTATTATTTCGTACATTCGAGATCTACATTTCTCAGATGTTTGCAGATCATGGAGAGTAGCCAACAATCTCATCTGATAAAACCCTTCTGATATTTCAGTTCATCGATGATTGTAGATAACTCAGCAATGTGTGAGAAATCTCTATACCCTTGCAAGCCAATCGAATGTATGAGTCAATCAAAAAATACATTAAAGTTTTCGGGAAATATGTGGGCATTGTTCTCANTTGCAAGCCAATCGAATGTATGAGTCAATCAAAAAATACATTAAAGTTTTCGGGAAATATGTGGGCATTGTTCTCAGCGTTTTCCATAATCTTCACACCACATGTACCAGGACAAATTCGGTGGAGAATTGTGTGGGAAAGCCGTGGGAGACACCCATCTCATCAGCTACCTTATCAACACTGTCATGGTAACTATCAACAATGCTGTCTTCATGGTCGTATTCACCTCCTGTTTCTTCGTCAGTATCAAGTTTACTTTTCTTTGTAGGAATCGCATGGTCTTCATCAGTATATAGAGCTGATTGCCGTTAATTTTGAAGTTAATCGATTTTACGTGAATGTCTCGTAAGTGTTTATTTCGCGCGAACCTACTTTACTGCGCAATGGAACTCACTCATTCTGCCTTTAGCATTAACTGTCTCATCATGATTGCCTGTGGAATCAGTTCCCATCGATGCAGCAAAGGATATTGCTGGCTTTTCTTGCTGGCTCCCAGTAGACGAATCCTTGTTTATCTTTATAAGTTCCTTCAAAGTACGACCTTGCATAAACTGCATTTGGCCACTCTCATAATGCTTTTTCATGCGAGTACCCTCGTCGTCTCCGAACATATTATCTAGTGTATTAACAGGATGTAACGAAGTCAGCACATGCTGTTAATCAGTGGGTAAAAGAACACTACATTTGTCAGCCTTGATGTGTTTATCAAAGTTATCATGTCGAGTGAACTGTCCGGAACATTTATAACATTTAAAATAACATGAGATGGGTTCTTCAAACAATCACTCTTCTCATGTCACCACGCATTGCCACTTTTACCGAGGCCCTGGCACCTTAACAGCATTGTTTTCAACATATTTTTTGAGCAGTTATTGAAGTAACGCATATAGTCGTAAAATACATACTTATTTCTATACGAATATACATAAGTATATATAGAATAAATTTAAAATATTTAAAATTTATCTATTCATGCATTATGCCTACCAGCATATTAAAGTAATATATTATGTATTCATATGTGATGGTATCTGCATTTTTTCTTATGGGGTAAACGAGTACGAAGGCTTTCTCAGAATGCTCCCACACTTTTAATATTTAAAATGAATGACAGAAGGCCTTTAGTAAGCATAAGCCTGGCTCCTTATAAGAGCTGCGCAAGTAAATATTCCTCTAATTAGATGGAATTTTTTACATGTTTTGTTAAGTGATTCTAGAGGGCAAGTTCGTGTAATGATTGAGTGGTTCGTGAAAAGTTTTGCGAAACACGGGGACACATACTTCTGTGCATCGAAGATGCTGGCGAATGTTTTGCTGGCTCATGTACCGATCAGATAGTGCACATCAACGGCCATAGGCATGCTGGCGAGTGTGCAGTATAGATGGTGAGTTATCAATCATCTATTTGTTTAGCTAGAGAATTCGTCGGGCAATAGCTTGTCGAACAGCATCGAACATGCGCCATATAACAAATTGCTGATACCAGACACGACATTCAATGACCGTGATGAATTATCTCCATATAAAAAAGATAAAATTAATGACATAGATGTTATCTGCTGTTCAACCAGAAGATCAGTAACATCTCAGCAAGAGTTAGTTAGCAGGAGTTAGTCTGCAGGAGTCACCCTGCAGGAGTCACCCTGAATGAGTCACTCCTNTCTCAGCAAGAGTTAGTTAGCAGGAGTTAGTCTGCAGGAGTCACCCTGCAGGAGTCACCCTGAATGAGTCACTCCTAAGGAGTTACTCTGCATGCAGGAGTCACCCTGAATGAGTCACTCCAAAGGAGTTTCTCTGCAGGAGTAACTCTGCAGAAATCAGTCGGCAGGNTGCAGGAGTCACCCTGAATGAGTCACTCCAAAGGAGTTTCTCTGCAGGAGTAACTCTGCAGAAATCAGTCGGCAGGAGTCAGTCTGTAGGAGTCAATCTTCAGGAATCAGTTTGCAGGAGTCAGTCTGCAGCAGCCAGTCTGCAGGAGTCGGGTGGCAAGAGTCAGTCTGCAGGAGTAAGTCTGTAGGTGTCAGACTGCAGGAATTAGTCGGCAGGAGTCAGTCCNCGGGTGGCAAGAGTCAGTCTGCAGGAGTAAGTCTGTAGGTGTCAGACTGCAGGAATTAGTCGGCAGGAGTCAGTCTACAGGAGTCATTCTGCAAGAGTAAGTCGGCAGGAGTCAGTCGACCGAAATCAGTCGGTAGGAGTAAAGTGTACAAATTAATGTATGCTTGAAGACGATGCAAACCCCAGGTCATTTGAAATCGAGTATTTTATGTACGACTATATGAATACCTTCAACGACTGCTCAATAATTACATGGAAAACAATGTTGATACTCTGCCAACATCTTCGGTAAAAGGTGCAATGCACGGCGATATGAGAAGTGAGATTGTTTGAAGAACCCATCTCATGCGATTTGTATCTGCCATAAATCTTCCTGGCAGTTCACTCTACGTGATAACTTAAATAAACACGTGAAGGCCGACAAATGTACTGTTCTTTTGCTCACTGAAAAACCCATACAAACATTCATTCCAAGTCCAGTTGTTGAGTAAGAAAGGAAAATGTGCCTTTTACGTGAACTATGTTTATATTATCCGCAACTCACGTATAATTTTTACTTCTAATTTTACTTTAAAAGGAACAATTTTACATTAAAATATTACTGTTAATAATGTTTGTAACCCCAAGTTTATGTCAACAATGTAGTGCACAGTCCGGTAGGCAACACCAGTCGCTAGTGGTGCTGCAAACAGTGACTTGAACTGTGATGCCTCTTACTTGCAACTACACCTTAACCTTATAACATGTCTACGAGTCATGCACTGCTGACAGAATGGTTATGTTTATTTAGTGTGATAGAGATTACAGATACAAAAAGCGAGTGAAGTCACCATGTTGTCAAAACTGTGATCGGTACTAACTGATATTGTAGTGAATACGAAGTAAACAGTGANCGGGTGGCAAGAGTCAGTCTGCAGGAGTAAGTCTGTAGGTGTCAGACTGCAGGAATTAGTCGGCAGGAGTCAGTCCACAGGAGTCATTCTGCAAGAGTAAGTCGGCAGGAGTCAGTCGACCGAAATCAGTCGGTAGGAGTAAAGTGTACAAATTAATGTATGCTTGAAGACGATGCAAACCCCAGGTCATTTAAAATCGAGCATTTTATGTACGACTATATGAATACCTTCAACGACTGCTCAATAATTACATGGAAAACAATGTTGATACTCTGCCAACATCTTCGGTAAAAGGTGCAATGCACGGCGATATGAGAAGTGAGATTGTTTGAAGAACCCATCTCATGCGATTTGTATCTGCCATAAATCTTCCTGGCAGTTCACTCTACGTGATAACTTAAATAAACACGTCAAGGCCGACAAATGTAGTGTTCTTTTGCTCACTGAAAAACCCATACAAACATTCATTCCAAGTCCAGTTGTTGAGTAAGAAAGGAAAATGTGCCTTTTACGTGAACTATATTTATATTATCCGCAACTCACGTATAATTTTTACTTCTAATTTTACTTTAAAAGGAACAATTTTACATTAAAATATTACTGTTAATAATGTTTGTAACCCCAAGTTTATGTCAACAATGTAGTGCACAGTCCGGTAGGCAACACCAGTCGCTAGTGGTGCTGCAAACAGTGACTTGAACTGTGGTGCCTCTTACTTGCAACTACACCTTAACCTTATAACATGTCTACGAGTCATGCACTGCTGACAGAATAGTTATGTTTATTTAGTGTGATAGAGATTACAGATACAAAAGGCGAGTGAAGTCACCATGTTGTCAAAACTGTGATCGGTACTAACTGATATTGTAGTGAATACGAAGTAAACAGTGACACGAGGGTAGTGAAAGTCTAAGAAAAATTTGCTGTGCTTTGACTCTCGTCACTACAGTTATTACAGTAAGCGATTATAAAATTATATCATTGATAGAACATTGTGCTTATGTGGCTTAGTGTAAAAAGTGATTAGTTTATTCAAGGTTTTCTGTGGCAGTACATTCCTTACTTTGTTCCTCTGATCATTACAACTGCAATTTGTTTATTATATACAAAAAGAGAAAGTCGGGAGCAAGATAAATTATCAGAATTACAGGATTCAGGCCAAGAAACAATGCAAATTTAATAAAAGAGTTGCATCATACAGAATTCAGCTAATATATTTTTGGGATCCACAAGTGATGACCAGTTGTAAGGGTCATTTTAAATTTCATCATACTTACTACCCAGATATCACAAATACTTCAAAGTTGGGGAGTTTGAAGAAGAAATCATCCCGTCTGAGGGGAAAAATATGTGGAAACTTCTTCAATGGGATACATCACTGGAGGCTAGGCTGAAGGAGTGAAGATACAAAAGTGTATTTTTGTCAGACAGAAAAGAATGAGCATTTAAAGAACTAGGCGAGCAGCTCCATTGAAAAGAGGCATGAGTCATGTTACCATTTCGCTATCTAAGGATTGGAGAAATTTCATGACTATTGGTGAAAACAAAGCAAATCTTACTCGTTTCCTCTCGGAGGTGCTTCTTTGCAGTGACTTTTAAAATAATAAGTTGTTGTACCAGGAAGGTTTGCAAATGAAGAAGGTAGCAGATCGATTAATTGTGACACTTATATCAGTGTTCTACCTGCATTTCACGAAGAGGCCGAAGTACATTTACTGTATGCCATTCACAGTAATAAAAACAACCCTGTGGTAAGGACAAGAGATGCAAGACATATGCTTGCTGCTCATTCACCACTTTTACCACATGGAATATTTCATGAACTGGGTTGTGCTTAGAAGGGCTACGAGATACATGCACGTACATAACATGTGGTCACATCTGTCTCCAATTCAGCAGAATAATCTCCTCTCGTTGTGATTCCACATTGTATATGGCCACGTTTTCGAAGAAAGTGTAGTGGGGCATCTGGTAGGGAACAGGCTTGCCACCTTGCGATTGATTTTGAGCTCATTTTTCTGTCTTAATCTCTAGCTGCCAATACGGAGACTTTCATAGTCCAACTTCATAAAGTTATTAAAATTTATTTATATAATTATACATACAGTAAATTGGTTTTGTGGGTGCACATTCCTTTTCAACTCTCAACAGTTTAACAATGATATAACAATGGAAGGCACATCAATACACCAGCTGTTCGGGACCATAATGAAACTGGAGGCCTTACCACCCACTAGTGATATACTTTGTCTGCACATTAAGAGGAGTCAACAGGTCTGTAAAGCTAATTCATGAAAAGCGAATTAATCTTTGGGGCCAAATGTCCGCATTTATGCATGTCTACCATAATTTACTGACATGTTCGCAATTTTCCCTCTAGGATGTTAACATGCGATAATAAGGAAATACCTCACATCTGGTTGGCAGTTGTCGAAATTAAGGGGGGTGGATGAGAAGGCACAATTTTTGTGAAGAGGAAGGAGTGAGGTTTCGAATAATTAGCCAACGACAGAGAAAGAGACGTATATCAGTGTGTTACTGTGGTGCTCTTTCGTCGAGTGGTTAAGTTGTGATCCATGCTCTGGATTAAAGGGCTTAAGGTCTAACGATATAAGAATATTGTCACGTTTGTGATTGAGTATATTTCCCATATGTGTACGCCTATAACACCGAATGAAAAATTAATTTTCTATCCGGCGAATATGAAATATTTTTAAGTTTGTATAATCCATGTCTATAAATTANTATTTTTAAGTTTGTATAATCCATGTCTATAAATTAGATATAGCTCAGTGGCTATCCAAATTTTAGGTTCAATCTTACAAAATGGTTTTCAAATATTATTTTTAATATATATATATATTCGAATTTATGGGTTAAAGCAATTGTGAAATAATTTTTAACATCAAACAACGCTGATGTTTTGTNATTGAGTATATTTCCCATATGTGTACGCCTATAACACCGAATGAAAAATTAATTTTCTATCCGGCGAATATGAAACATTTTCAAGTTTGTATAATCCATGTCTATAAATTAGATATAGCTCAGTGGCTATCCAAATTTTAGGTTCAATCTTACAAAATGGTTTTCAAATATTATTTTTAATATATATATATTCGAATTTATGGGTTAAAGCAATTGTGAAATAATTTTTAACATCAAACAACGCTGATGTTTTGTGTAATTAGTCACTGTCAAAATTTTCATATATATTTTTTTTTCTTAAGGTTTGTTGTTTAGAATTTTCAAGGTCCTAGGTTATTATCAGAAGGTCAAGATCAAGGTCAGAACTTCCAAAATGGCTACTGGCCATCCACGAAATGGTCAATGTTGGTTCAAGGCCAAATGTTCGAGAATTTAGACTTTGCATATCCTGTCCCTACAAAACAAATAAATATGACAGATAAACCAGATTTTTAAACTTTATTTGAATTTTGTCTCTGCAAGCCGAACTATAGGTTGTCTAAGTTGCTGTATCTAACTATTGAAAACATTCTGGATTCACGGGCCAGATAATACGCCTGAAGCACCTAAAAATACCTCTTTAATTTTAAAATCTGCAACATATTTCACATAGTGCCTCGTGTAAATAGCAAACAAACAGTGGCCAAGAATTTCCTTTGCAAAAATTGAAAGATAATATTGTGCTATCGAAATCTCATCTTTCAGTTATTATATAAGGAAGGTGGTTAATTCATTAGATGCATTTTATCCTGTGCTATTTATATACCATTTCAGTAATATTGATAGGTTTTGATGGAAGGTATGTTCTTCCTCAATCCANTTTATCCTGTGCTATTTATATACCATTTCAGTAATATTGATAGGTTTTGATGGAAGGTATGTTCTTCCTCAATCCCTTCTTTTTCTGCCAAAATTGTGTAAATTAATTTTGTAGTAGTTTTCAAATATTTCGAAAATGGAGCTTTGTACCATGTGAAGGGAGATATATACCAAGAGAGAAAGAAAGTAATTGTATCCCAATTCTATTTCTCTTTACAACCTCCAACTCATTTCAATCTCTGCCTGGCTTCTTTTTCAATCGTCAAAGTTATAGTCTTTTAATATTGCAAATGCCATCATATTTTATTGCTACTTACGATTCTATCGAAGATGCAGCCACTTAAGTCCTGAACAAAGTATTGCATTGGCAAAACACTGAACTTGCATTTGGAAGGTCCCAGGGTCTATTCACTTCTCGGAAATTCAGATTTCGTGTTCAAATTTTTCCGAAATACCTCTCATGGGGAAAACTGAGGAGTTTCCTTAACATAGTTTATGGTCTATTGNTCGTGTTCAAATTTTTCCGAAATACCTCTCATGGGGAAAACTGAGGAGTTTCCTTAACATAGTTTATGGTCTATTGATTTCCTTTCCTTATTGTCAGACAATTTCTTCTTGTCTCTTATATAAAATGCTGCCGGAAGAACGTTAAACCCTACCTACTAATTATCCTCACACCTAAACACGCACTTTTGTGACACCTGTCTAACATTCACCAAATGTTAAATCTGCAGTCTCCGGTTCATAATACACTTTTGCACACTCCATATACATTCATAACTGTACTTGAACACAAAACAAAATTTTTGGGAGGGTAAATAATTTTTTGGAGGGAGTGAAAATACCATGATTTACAACAGTTTCTTAATTGATCCCACGTGTACTTTGCCCTTTCACAATTTTGAAATGAAAAAATACATCACTAGCAGTGGACAGGGGAAAGAAATCGACACTATTTAAGTGTTGAATTACAGTTTGACGCACAGTGCAGCGATTAAGCACAGATGGACCACACTTGCGTTCTATTACATGTAAAATTTTTTTTCCAAAATAGTTTTAGCTAAATACGTAATAACAGCGTACGCATTTTAATAAGTGGGTTTATAATTTATATGTTATTATCATGTGGAATTTTCGGTCGCAGCAACCATTTAAACGAAAAAAGATTCTAAAGTTTTCACAACACGAATATTCTTTATCGTTTCAGCTTGTGTTTTGACATTTCATGAGATGGTGCCACGTCTATAATTAGACCCGCCCTACGTATCGAAGCACTTGTGTGTGCGAAGGATCAAGTAATATGTTACTTCCCGACAAATATTAGGGAAATACTTGCTTGCAATTGCAAAATGTCTTTGTGAATAAATCTATCTCCTTCTTTTTTTTAGGCTAAAGCAGGCCTATAGAGGGAATATCCAAGTCAACAGATCTACAACCAACCCTTAAAAAATTATTCTTAACATTTTGTTTTCGGAAAAGGGGATTTTTAGTGTTACAAAAAACTATACAAATGATTTTTTTAATGGAAAATGCTCTTGATGTGTTTCTTGAATTTTTAAATTCGACATTATTTTTACAAATATACAGAATATCCCAAAGTAGTGTTTACAATCTATGCACGGGAATAAAAGAGAAACAGTTAAAGACAGTCTAATGGGGCAGCTTGTACTTGACGCTTAAATTACAACTCTGGGTGGGTGCGAATGTTAACAGCATTTTTTTATTTTCAAAATGTCTGCCATCGTCAGCAAGACATCGTCTGCAACACTGTAGAATAAAACGACATAGAGTAGCTACAGTTTCCATGGGAGTGGATTCACAGGCGGTCACAATCTTGTCTCTCACGGCATTCAGTGTACAATGCTTTGTGACGTACATAGTGTTCTTCACAGTTCCCCACATATATAGTCCATTCACGGTTTCTTTACACTTTTTGTATCACACCTTTAAAAAATCATCCCATCTATGAGGTATTTGGTTGTTTCCAAAATATGTTATATCTTACTAGCGTTTTAAACTTCTGTTAATATAAATATACCTTATTATTTATTAAATTGAACTTTTATTTACATTTTATCTGTAAATTGTAATAATTCATTCATAATTAATGTGAATAAAACAGTGAGAAAATAGGTGTGTTTGTAATGCCTAGTATGAAATAGTTCTAATGCAAAATATTTTGGACTGAGTGCGCACGAATGTGGTGCGCACTCACTTTGGTTTAATTTCCAAGACTCGGTAAAGCTTTGATTCCATGAGGCGGAGAAACATCCTGGAAGTAGAACTTAAGCAAGGCTTCAGAAAAGTTGGAAGCAATCGTGAATGAACTATAATATCGAACGGCGTTAAGTCTGGAGCTCTGGTTCGATACTCAGCACTTCCCCGTTGACCTATCCTCCTCCCGAAAAATGCTCTTCCAGGAGCGACCATATATCTTGATGGCCAAGGAGCGGTGCAGCGTACTGCTGACAAAAAAGCTATCATTATCTGGGTAGAGTTGGTGAACAGCTATCGCAATGTTTTCTTACATCATTGTAGGTTAACCTTTACCGGTCGCAGTTCCGTCAAATAATAATGGCCCCATACAGCACCACGCTTTTGACCCAGGAAGATTAACTACTTCTCTATCACAATACAGGGATTTTCACTAGCCCAGGGCACACAGTTGTGGTTTGTTGACAACTCCATTCAATTTAATGGTTGCCTCATCGGACCAAACAATCACGCCAGTAAAATATTCATTGTCGTTGCACACGTTCACAACCANGCAGCGTACTGCTGACAAAAAAGCTATCATTATCTGGGTAGAGTTGGTGAACAGCTATCGCAATGTTTTCTTACAGCATTGTAGGTTAACCTTTACCGGTCGCAGTTCCGTCAAATAATAATGGCCCCATACAGCACCACGCTTTTGACCCAGGAAGATTAACTACTTCTCTATCACAATACAGGGATTTTCACTAGCCCAGGGCACACAGTTGTGGTTTGTTGACAACTCCATTTAATTTAATGGTTGCCTCATCGGACCAAACAATCACGCCAGTAAAATATTCATTGTCGTTGCACACGTTCACAACCANAATTTAATGGTTGCCTCATCGGACCAAACAATCACGCCAGTAAAATATTCATTGTCGTTGCACACGTTCACAACCAACTCACGAAAACGACAAGTCTATCTGGGTCGTCTTCATTCATTGTCTAAACTAATGTGGGAATGTAAGGTCTCCGCTTTACTTACTTTAAAATGCGATAGACACTTGATACCCTGACACATGGCTCATGCACAGCTTGCCTTACAAACTTCATCTTCCCCGAATCGAATCTCAAGACCTCGATGTTTAGAGCCGCCCAAGCATCTTCACTCATTTAGAATTCCCGGGGGAATGTGTGGATGCGTGCAGCGCAGCCTCCAAACCTCCTACGTCTGTTGTAGTTTTCTTCCTGCCACACCACCCTTTCTTCACATCACACACAGTTCTGTACCTATCGAACTTTTCACGTAACCTTGCCCTTGTTGTTATACGTGACATTGGCGCAGTACCGAATTTTGCTCTCTATTGACTCTGCATCTCAATCATGTTCTCACATTTCTAATAACACTTTTTACCCACTTACGATGCGCGAAAGAAATCCTTTCTCACTTCCGCAATTTCCTCTGCAATTCTAGTGCTGCTGCTCGTAGCTTCAAACGGAACTGAAAATAGCAGAACGTCTTTACGCACTCACGCACACCCAACGTTGTCCTTACAGCGTCAAATAAACGCAGTTCCATCAGACCGTCTTTAATTGTTTCTCTGCTATTCCATTTCGAAGAATGTAAACATAANCGTCAAATAAACGCAGTTCCATCAGACCGTCTTTAATTGTTTCTCTGCTATTCCATTTCGAAGAATGTAAACATATATTTTGTATAGCCGGTATGTTAAGTGATTTATCAAACAAATTAATCGTAATAAAACTTTCCTTTTGTACCCAAATTCCAGCCATGGTCTAAATTTAACGTGTAAATGAATGTATTCAACCAAAGAGGCCTTTAAATTTGGAGGGAAAAAATTTGATCATAATTGTATCAGCATAAAGATATTGTAAAATTACCAGAAAATGTATATAGATTTGCGACATTTCTTTTTTTATACTGATATTGAAAACGTGCTTATGTCAATTGTATCAATTAGGTTAAATGTGTTAAAAAGGTAGTGCATTAAAAATAGTTTACTTCAGTAACATCAAATACTACTTCTATAAAAAGTACTGCCAATATTTGAAATTTCTCAATGAATATTATTTGTAGCTCAAACACGTTGTATCAAAACACACAGAGATATATGGACACAGAGCTCAATATATTCATTCATACTTTCGGAATCACATGCATAGCTGCACAACGAAATACATAAATCTACAAACAAATACTCGTTTTACAGTTTGTTGCTGTCCAGTATACATTTTTCATGTAAAACATAAGAAATAATACTGTCTCGGCTTCTGATAAATCACTTCCACTTTAAACAGATATATTTTCATTGTTATACAAACGAATGTAACTTGTAGAAGAGAATTCCATTGCTTTAAGTGTCCAATGTCACACATGCAACAACAGTGAGAGAGGAACAATTTCAGTTCTTATTCTTTGTCCCTTTTGATATGTTTTTATCGTACAACACTGTAGACATAAGAAACACTTGACCATGTAGCATAACATCTATTAAACTCTGCTTTTAAATATTAATGGGAAGAATTCTGGAAGCATTTTCTCCGCCTTCTTATTCTTTCCTTTCTCTTTAATGCGTGTTATAAAACTTAGAAGTAAAAAAAAAAACACTTAAACCAGCAACAAGTAATAATTTACCTTAACTCGAGGGTTTTCCATCAAATTCGAGCGCTTTACAACTGCTAAAAGCTTCTCTTGTGCTTGTACAGTCTGAGGTTCAACACAAACGTTACGTAAGAAAATAGTTAACCCTGCTGCAAAATAAAAAGGTTCNACCCAAATTCCAGCCATGGTCTAAATATAACGTGTAAATGAATGTATTCAACCAAAGAGGCCTTTAAATTTGGAGGGAAAAAATTTGATCATAATTGTATCAGCATAAAGATATTGTAAAATTACCAGAAAATGTATATAGATTTGCGACATTTCTTTTTTTATACTGATATTGAAAACGTGCTTATGTCAATTGTATCAATTAGGTTAAATGTGTTAAAAAGGTAGTGCATTAAAAATAGTTTACTTCAGTAACATCAAATACCACTTCTATAAAAAGTACTGCCAATATTTGAAATTTCTCAATGAATATTATTTGTAGCTCAAACACGTTGTATCAAAACACACAGAGATATATGGACACAGAGCTCAATATATTCATTCATACTTTCGGAATCACATGCATAGCTGCACAACGAAATACATAAATCTACAAACAAATACTCGTTTTACAGTTTGTTGCTGTCCAGTATACATTTTTCATGTAAAACATAAGAAATAATACTGTCTCGGCTTCTGATAAATCACTTCCACTTTAAACAGATATATTTTCATTGTTATACAAACGAATGTAACTTGTAGAAGAGAATTCCATTGCTTTAAGTGTCCAATGTCACACATGCAACAACAGTGAGAGAGGAACAATTTCAGTTCTTATTCTTTGTCCCTTTTGATNTTAAGTGTCCAATGTCACACATGCAACAACAGTGAGAGAGGAACAATTTCAGTTCTTATTCTTTGTCCCTTTTGAGATGTTTTTATCGTACAACACTGTATACATAAGAAAAACTTGACCATGTAGCATACCATCTATTAAACTCTGCTTTTAAATATTAATGGGAAGAATTCTGGAAGCATTTACTCCGCCTTCTTATTCATTCCTTTCTCTTTAATGCGTGTTATAAAACTTAGAAGTAAAAAAAAAACACTTAAACCAGCAACAAGTAATAATTTACCTTAACTCGAGGGTTTTCCATAAAATTCGAGCGCTTTACAACTGCTAAAAGCTTCTCTCGTGCTTGTACAGTCTGAGGTTCAACACAAACGTTACGTAAGAAAATAGTTAACCCTGCTGCAAAATAAAAAGGTTCNGTGCTTGTACAGTCTGAGGTTCAACACAAACGTTACGTAAGAAAATAGTTAACCCTGCTGCAAAATAAAAAGGTTCGAACACGGAAAGAGAAGGCTGTTTTAAACTGCGTCTTGCAATCGTTAATTTTAAAAACGAACATCCATATATTTTCGTATATGTCAGGATAGCAAAGGATTCTACCTAGATGTGATTCGTTTCAGCATCGCGCATGTAACATTTACGTTTGAAAATGGAAGGCATTTCGCAACAACTCGAAATGGTAATTAAAACTGTATGTCCTATATACAAGAAGTCGAGAAGAAATCTGTGGTAGTAGTTTATGTGTGAATAGGAATATATTCACGATTATTCCAAACTACATTACTTCAACGATTAGAAGAGCAGATTGGAGTTCGTGAGAGTTATTTTTTGTTGGATTTCAAAAGGTACTTTTAGATTACGTTAAAGTGCGTGCTTCCCTCTTTTACGTTTCCGAGCCATTGTATTATGTGATCATCATTAGGAAAAATAAAAGTTTGGAAGTTTCCATCTTTGAATGTGACCTCGCCCCACCCATAAATGAACAGAGCGAGTGGATACGTGAAGCACCGGGTGATTCGGAAGAACATATACCGCGCATCCTTGAATGGTTTTACGATTTCTTCGTTTTGAGTGCGGTGAACAAAATTAAGTTCGAGCAGACATTTTACGAATAATTTACATTCGCCCTGGTTTAATTACTATACCTTATATTTCGTCACTTGCCATTTTCTTATTTACTTAATCCATTTCTGATCCCGTGTACACAATTGTGTACATTGCGCTGGTGTAGGTAGTTTTTTTGTCTGTACTTCACACTGATTTAACCTGTTGGTAAATGATTCGCAAACCGTATTTCTTTGCAAGGGAATAATTGGTTTATTTAACTACACCGAGTATATATTCCTTCTGTGTCTGGAGTTTTATTATAGAACACTAACGTGATGGCGAACACTGTCCTTGAGTGCTGTTCGGGTAATTAAACGTTTCTCGCCACAAAACAACAATAAGCAATTAGTAGCCACCCTGCGGGTATGTAATTTCCTCGCCTGCTGACAGTGAAAGACGCGTACTTTCCACCTGTGTAATTACCATCATGGTGGCCGGCCGGATACGAACAGTGACTTCTCCGGAAATTACGTGAATCATACATATAAACTGCGTGTCCTCACTGCATTAATCCGCGTTACATAGGTTCAGACACACTTTAATGGTTAAAAGCCAATAAACATAAATTTATCTGCTTTCATTCTCGTTTAAATGAAAAAACTGGAAGCAATTTTTCAGTTTTCTGATTGTGTGTACAGTCGCTTGTATTATAGCTATAATATTACTGAGGTACAAGAAAATTTACTTTTTTTCACTTTCATAGCTTTACTGTTGCGTTGAGATATACATATATAATATATGAGAGCCTAACTATATACACATACATAATTGTGTATAATATAATTTTTAATGTTATTTATGCATATATTCATACAATATAGTATTTATAATATTATAAAATTAAGTATTAAATTTCATTATATTTGGTAACTTACAATATATGTATGTCATAAAGTATTATATTGCATAACAATATATATTTTTACNAATTTCATTATATTTGGTAACTTACAATATATGTATGTCATAAAGTATTATATTGCATAACAATATATATTTTTATATTGTTAAATACATAATCTTGGGAACACTTGTATATGATGCCGTGGGCAGTGCATATATTTTATAAATACCTGGTATTTGAACCATGAGTTGTGCTCCAAATCATTCCGACTTTAATATGAACCGACNGCATATATTTTATAAATACCTGGTATTTGAACCATGAGTTGTGCTCCAAATCATTCCGACTTTAATATGAACCGACGGAAAGTTCTACACTGGAATCACAAAACCCCAGTAGTTATTCCAACCGCCTCGTGTTACGGCCGTTCACCACACCGATAGGGTTAGATTCCTGGCGGCGTCACAACCGAAAACAAGGCGATCGTCAACATAGACCAAAAAAGCTTCTCGGGGTGCTCCTATTTCCGGCACAAGGATTCTGTAGCCGCTCCATATTATGTTCTTATTTCGTAACCGAAAGCACAAGTACCGGCCACACACTGGTCCTATGTTTAAATACTTACGAGGATTCCTGCAAAATTCGTATTATTTTTCGGGACACATTAAATTTTAAACACGTGTAACTTTTAAATGTGTTTGTCATTGGACCATAATTTATTTGACACGCCCCGGTAAATTAGCGCCGACAAAAGACCCAGAAGGAAACAGGTATATACCTATATAATAATATATAATTTTAATATGCTTGTACATGTATATAAACATTCATTTTCTAATTATATTCCTATCTGATATATATATATATATACATATATATATATGCGTGTTTCCTTCTGGGGCAAGCGAACGAGTATGTGGGTCTTCTCAGAGTGCACCCATATGGTTTACATTTATAACGTATGGCAGAAGGCCTTCTGGGAGAATACGAAGAGCTCCATAAAAGAGTAGTCCCTAAATTGTTTCTTCAATCAGATGGATAAATCCTAATGTGTTTCGTGAAGTGATTCGAAAGGGTAAGTTCATACAATGAATCAATGGTAAGTGAAAAGTTTTGTGAAATAAAACGCAAAGGGATGTTGCTTCTGGCCATCGAAGATGTTGGCGAGTGTGTCGCCGGTTTGAATCCCGATCGGATGGTGCTACATTGACTATCATGGGCATTCTCACGAGTGCGCGGAATCGATGGTGAGTTATCCAGCGCCTGTTTGTTTAGCTTGAGAATTCGTCGGGCAAAAACTTGTAAAACAGCATTGGCCATGTGCCACATAACAAATGGCTGATATCCGCCACGAATTTAATGAACGCGGTGAATTATCTGCTTTTAAAAATGAATATATTTATGCCTCATATGTAAGTTGTTATTAAACCGGCACATAAGTAAAATATTGGCAGGAGTCAGTCGACAGAAGTCAGTCTGCAGCAGTCAGTCTGCAAGAGTCATTCTGGAGGAGTCAATCTGCACGAGTCAGTTTGANGTCGACAGAAGTCAGTCTGCAGCAGTCAGTCTGCAAGAGTCATTCTGGAGGAGTCAATCTGCACGAGTCAGTTTGAAGGAGTCAGTCGGCAGGAGTCAGTCTGCAGGAGTCAGTCAGCAGGAGTCAGTCGGCACGAGTAAAGTGTATGAATTCATATATGCTTGAAAATTATGCAAGCGACTGACGATCTGAAAATGAGTGTGTCATGTATGACTACATGCATACATTCAACGACTGCCCAAAAATTACATGGAAAACAATACTGTTACTGTGCCAAGTTCTTCAGTAAAAGTAGCAATGCTTAGCGACATGAGAAGAGTTACTGTTGAAGAACCCATATAATTCTTACCTGCTATAAAAGTTTCAGACAGTTCAGTCGACGTGACAAAAATTAAATAAACACATCAAGGCTTAAAAATATAATGTTTTTTCGCCCAGTCAGAAAATGCTTACGATGACTTCGTTACCCCCTGTTAACACACTACATAAAATGTTCCCAGACGACTAGGGAACTCGCATGATGAAGCATGATGACAATGACCACATGCAGTTTATGCAAGATGATACAACTACAAAGAAGGAGCACATCAAGATCTTCTAGGGTTCATCTACTGGGAGCCAGCAAGTGATGTCGCCAATACCGCCTGCTACATTGATGGGTACTGTTTCCGCAGATTATTATGATGAGCCAGTAATGCTTATGACGAGCCAGTAATTTTAATGATGGAATGAGAGACCAAGGAGCCATGATAGTGTCGGTATGTGTGGAATGTACACTTGCAAGGTGATCGCGTGAATTCGACAAACTTCATAACAAACTGTTGTCAGCTCTAAATACTGATGATGACCATGTGACTCCTAAAAAAAAAAATAAACTTGATATTGCGGACGAAGCAGGAGGTGAAGACGATCATAAAAACAGCATTGATGTTAATGACTAAGGTGACAGTGTTGATGAAGTATGTGATGAGAAGGATGATGATTCTCTCGACATTGCACACATTTCACAAACGAGTTTCCTTCGACAAGTGGTGTGAAGAAGGCAGAAGGCATCACGAAAGCTCGTTGTATATTTCCTGAAGACACGAATAAACATTCTAATATACTCAGATATTTTATTGACCTACAAAAATGCGATGATCTCTCACGTATTGTTTAAATATCTTCATTCATCGTTGAATTGAATAATCGGGGTTACATCGGATGAGACTGTTGGCTACTACCATGATCTGCAAACATCTGAGAAATATAAATATCGAATGTACAAAACTACGAGAAAGATATAATTAATATAATAAGTAAATAAATAAAATTTATATATACATATAAATGTGTGTTAAATTTCTTATACAGTACCTTCTGCTTCTCTGAAAGACTTATTTAATCAGTGGTGGAAACTATCGATAGGAAGAGTCTGTTTTAGATAACATTTATGTGTGCATGAGCAGGAGGAGGGCAATGGTTTGATGTGAAGTATTATGTCTTACTCGGGCCGTTTTAAATGGATGAGTTCTAAATGGCGAACGAATGAAATGAGGGGAATATTTTTGAGGAATGTTTTGCAACTAGTTGATTGGCCTGGTCAGTTTGCTTGCTAAGTTTGTATGACGCTATGGTATTGTCAGCTGTGGTATAAATGTTTTGTGCGAAGAGGTTATCTACGTGACTCTTATTAGAGAGGTTTGTATTGGTTGGTGGTATGGCGGGTTGGTCTTGTCAGTTGTTCTTGTCAGTTTCGCAGGAACTGGTCTCGTCATGAGTTAGTCTTGTGCTCAGTCAATGTCACCAGGAACCAGTCTTGGGTGGAGTTAGTCTTAGGTGGAGTCAGTCGTTGGCTAGTATGGTTAGTCGGTATGGATACTTATTGTTACAAGCTAGTCATAATCAATTGTATGGACTGTGATTTGACTTGTTTTTTCTAGTTTTATATAATTGGAGTCAATGTCAAGATTTACAACAACCAACATGACGGACAAGATGGCCACAGGAAGATCAGAATGACAGAGTATGAGCAGTTCCTATCCCAGATCCCATTGACCTATAGTCCCTCAAATCATTATAACCGAAATAATCAAACCTTTTCGCTAAGAAATTAACAAAACATTATTTAATCAAACTGAATGATTGGCATCTTTATTAAAACAAAGATATATTTAAAAAGAAANTCTTTATTACAACAAAGATATATTTAAAAAGAAAATTTTTTATATTTTAAATCTTATACATCTTTATGAATAAAAATTACACCAAAATATTTAGACACGTATATATTACCCTATGTTACAAATTTTAGCATATAACAATAATTATAAATAGTAAGAGAAAACATATATTATTATAGCTTGAGAATATATTAAAACAACTTATTGTGATGTNACAATAATTATAAATAGTAAGAGAAAACATATATTATTATAGCTTGAGAATATATTAAAACAACTTATTGTGATGTGATGTACCAAGCAGAGCATATGCAGTTTAAGAAGCGCCGAGGATACAGTGAAAGGCAGATTGCCATGCGGGTCGCCTGGTGTAGTGTATTCGCGGTTTCTTCACAATATTTTAATCAAACCTTTGGAAAGTACCCCCTGTATGATGTGTTTCGTTCTATTCTATGTATTTCGTGAATTACAAGCATGTTATATTTGTGTTAACATGAAACTACCTTGTTTTAGTTTCAATTGAATTTTTACATATATTTTATCTAAAAAAAATTAGTATCTAATATATAATATAACTGGATAAAAACAGGGAGAAATAGGTGTGTTGGTAATGCCTAGTAATACATAGTTCTCATGCTAATTTGTATTACACTGAGTGCGCACGAATGCGGTTGCGTTGTCCATTTGGTGTGATTTTCTAGACTCGGTTAAGCTTCTTTAGAATGAGGCGGTGGAATATTCTGGAAAAACTTCCTTAGCAGGGCTTCAGAAAAGTGTGGAGAAATCGCGAATGGCCTGATGACACGGCAGCATCGCGTCGCGTCAGCGGTATTCTCCGCAGGCAGCGGGGCGGGTCACGGTGGCCCCAGACAGCTGCATGGAAGTCAGCTGAGCAAGTTCTAGACTACAGAGCTCGAGTCTGTTACTGTACAGAACAGCGCTAAGTCGCCCTGGCGCTATGTGGCGCCCCACGACGCACAGCTGAACCACGTGTGCTGGTAGTGAGGCGAGATAAAAAGCTGAATGTTGTGACGCTGAATTTGCGAGTTGTCAGTGTAATCATTTCCTTCTCTGCCTGAGTCCCTTGGCCATCGGAACTACGGCGATTACTAGGTTGCAGCATCTTGTTCCCTCGTGAAGGTGTTCAACAATACTGCAAAGAAATATTGAAGAACCCTTACATAACTTTTTATTGTAATATTTTTGACATGTATCCAAATAATTCATAAATTCGCTAAAAGTAGAAACATTTTGAATTCGTAAAAATTTGGAAGATAATGAAAAAATGATTTCTAATTTTTGAATATTAAAACACCAAATTATTTTGTACTGAATAATCATCATTCATATAATAATACAGTAGAAATTAAATAGAATTTTTTTTAATAAAATTCACAAATAATTGCAAAAAGAAATGTCTGAATTTAAAAAATGGTGTTCCTCGTGGTATTTAGATGAGAGTATAGTTTATAATAAACTGTTGAAAATTATGATCCATCAAAATGACCATCACATACTTAGTTACATAAAATAATTGGATCTAAAAAACATATATTAAAATACAAAAAAAAATGTATTTTAATATTTATGACATATGCGACATTTAGCAATTTTGATTTTAAAAAAATTTAAAATGTAAATAATAATATTAATAAAATGAAACAATATTGATAAACAAATTATGAAAATTTGAATAATAATATTTTTTAAATTAATTTGTTTTGAATTTACGGTTAGAATTGCGGATATAATTAAATTTGATAAATAGTAATTACAATTTTTATTATTACTGATACTATAAAAAAATTTTATTTATATGTATCAGATTACCAAATAATTAATATAGGAAGTGGGTTGTTTCACACTTGACGTTAGTTTTAAAATGTATATTTACTAAGAATTTAATTAATTTTGAAAAATTGATTAACATTATTCCTAACAAATTTTTTTTCTTAATAATTTTTTTAATTTCGTAGATTTATTTATTTATTTTATTTTNATTAACATTATTCCTAACAAATTTTTTTTCTTAATAATTTTTTTAATTTCGTAGATTTATTTATTTATTTTATTTTCTTTACAGCAGTAGCGTTTTTTAGATAAATAGTGAATTACTAGGCCATAAAAAAATATTAGTTATAAAACGTTATAATATGGTTTCATATCCAGTTCCATAATGTTTTTTTATAATACTATTACGTCAGGGATCCAAAAGATGGAATTAAGTGCACATACGGCTAATCATCGCATGGAAATAATACGCAAGTTAAGCAAAATAACAGGAAGAGTAATTAACGTAGTTGGCGGGTGGAGCGAATCAACAAAAATAGTAATTTACATAATCAACTAGCGAGTGGAGCAACTAGCATATGAAAGTCCGGACTTGACCCTGCTAGGAATCGATCTTGTATTCGCCGTGTTGGGAGGCGATAAGTCCGACCACTGCCTCATCGCGCAACTGCAGCTCTTTACAGGTTCTGACGTTGAAGTTTTGTGAAATAGACGAAATTAATTTAAAGTATAGGCATGCAGGTTACTTTGGAAGAGCTAAGGATGGCTGAGACTTTAAAAAAGATTAGGTTACGATTAAATAAATTTTTGGAGCAATCAGAGCAGGTGAGAAGTAAAGGATTACTATTTTCCTGATCGTCTTCATGAATAACCGTAGACCTGCAAACTGAATAAAATAAAAGTAACTGTGCAATTCAAAATTATGATATATCCATTTTACGAAAAAATATTAAGAAAAATGCTGACATATATAGTTAATTTTCCACTCCATTGCAAATATCAACGTTTATTATTTACGTAGATGCTAACACAATACAAATGGAATAATAATATACATGTATACTATGNTGCAAATATCAACGTTTATTATTTACGTAGATGCTAACACAATACAAATGGAATAATAATATACATGTATACTATGGAAATGGAAATTACCCAATTGTTTACATGCAAAACTAAGAACCAGTACACGCGCAAAATCAGGGCAACCTGGCAGTAAAAATATTTATTTGCCAAGCTACTAGCATTGCGTTAACCAACCTGAGTACAATAAACCTTACCGAAACTCAGCGGTAAATATAATTAAATAAGTGAAAATCAGTCGACAAAATGGTTAACACACAGTCGCTGATTCCCAAACGAGCCATTTTTCTCTAGTTTTGCTGTTATGGAGTAATGTTAAGGACGTGGCCTGGTTGGAGGCATTTCGCTTGGGAACGATAAGATTGACCTAGCTATTCGCATCGAATGTCTCGTCGCCTTTGCAAGCGAGGCACTGAGCTGGGGTGCAGTCTTTCCCTGGTCGGTTAGCCTCTATAAGACTTTCAGTGGCGACCTTATCATTTTATTGCGTAATAATAATGACCATGGCGTACGGCATATGCCTACTCTGTTGAGTAGCCTTTACAGGAAATTACGTGCCTAAAATGATTGTGAAACACTCGCATAAGATATTATTATTTCAGAAAATACACAATATAGACGTGAATAGAAAAGTTAAACTACCATAAGGAAGTATACATTTTCTAATGTGCTATTGTCCATTCATGGTTATTTACAACTTTTCTGAAGCCTNAAACTACCATAAGGAAGTATACATTTTCTAATGTGCTATTGTCCATTCATGGTTATTTACAACTTTTCTGAAGCCTTGCTTAAGTTCTACTGCCAGGATATTCCTCCGCCTTATGTTAACAAAGATTTACCATGTCTAGTAAATTACACCAAATGGACAAAGCACCACACTACTGCACACACGATTTAATACTATTTGCATAAGAACTATTTCTTATCCCGCTGTTTTTATTCAAATTAATAATACATGTACTATTATCTTGTATAGTTAAGATATAAGTCAAAGTCAATATAACCATAAATAAGGTACTTTAATTTCAACACAAATATAAAACGTTTGTGATACATGACATATTTAGGGAACCACTAATAACGGCATAAACAGCGTGATATCTCAGAGGTTTCGTTCTAAATTTGTTGATGATTCGCGAATAGACTATATTCGTTGGCAGAAACCACTCAAAAAATTGTACAGTATTAAAATAAAAACTATATTACTTAAGCTGTGTCTCCGTATGGAGGCATGGGTAGACTCCAACTTAACTAATGGGAGGTTTAGATTTCACAGGTTGGGCGTGGTTACCAAACTGAAAAAAAAAACCTAGTTCCGTAAAATTAATTCTGATGGCATCGCATTTTTTCCAGGCTGTATATTTTTCCTTGATATTTGCAAGGAAATAAAATAAGTACATAAAAATGTGCAATATAACGAAATGTTCTGCAAAAAGGTAAGGTCATTGAAGTGTTCGGTGCCGTGACCTCAAGACGTCTGCGATGCTGACTTGTGGACGGGCTGCCAGAAGTATAGAAGGGAAAGCGCGAGCCATCGAGTCTTTTTATGCAAACAACATGTGTAAGCAGGAAAGCGTACGTTAATTTGCAATTACACGCGTCTGAATTTTCCTGGCTGCATTTCTTACAAACCACTCTCGCCGCAGACATCATTTCCTGCGCTCGCCACAAAACTCGCAATCATTAATTCAGTTTCGCCCCGTAATCAAGGTGTAACGGGTCAGGTATGTGTGGGGAACCGCGCTAGCTTTGCGTTAGGATATGTTTTGTGTGGAAGCCGCCACTTGATAGAATTCGGCGGCATTATACTTTGTACGTTAATAAGCAAACTTATTTCCTTTGCCCTTAATTGATTTTTTTGCCTATAGTTGTTTATTTTCGTAAATGAAGTAATTTAGTTCCTGGCAATGGTCTGAGTGCCAGCATGTGATAGTCTCAAATTTTGTTGAGTAAACAACACTTGAAAGGTAACAAAAATTAATTTTGTTCAGCTAACATACTACTCGCTTGAATTAACAAATCCTTTGTGTTGGGCCAAAATAAATTGGATTGTCAACCAAATATTAAGTTGAATAAATTATATACATTTGTTTGACCACTTATTTGATTGCCTTCTTTCAAAATACGGCTCGAGAGTTTTATTTAATTTTTGTAACAGTTAGGACAGTAACAGTGATTAATAGATGTCAACATGNCAAAATACGGCTCGAGAGTTTTATTTAATTTTTGTAACAGTTAGGACAGTAACAGTGATTAATAGATGTCAACATGTTCCACTCTGTGTCTGTTTCAAAAACTCAGGAATCATATTTATTATGTCGTTAAGAGTGTCTTTCTTAGTAAATGAATTATATCGCTCTATTCTATTAAAACTTGTATCAATTTTCACTCATATAAATTATTTTTTATAATAGCTTTAGAAAGATTATTATTTAGAGAAGAAATTTACACTTCAACAAACTTCTAAAAAATATTTCTGCCTTAAGACGTACTTGTACGATAATACACTGGAGAACCGAAAAAACTGGTAAAGGCGTGCGTATGCAAATAACAGAGGTATGGAACCAATCAGAAAAACGCGATGCGGTCGGCAGCGCCTATATAAGACAACAAGCGTCTGGCAAAGTTACTAGATCGGTTACTGCTACTACAATGCCAGGTTATCAAGATTTAAGTGAGTTTGAAATTGATGTTAAAGTCGGCTCACAAGAGATGGGACATAGCATCTCCAAGGTAGTGATGTAATTTGGATTTTCGCTTACGACCATTTCACGAGTGAACCGAGAATATCGGGAATCCGGTAAAACATCAAATCTTCGACATTGCTATGGCCAGAAAAAGATCGTGAGCGAATGGGACAAACCACGACTGACGAGAATCATTAAAAGTAACAGACGTTTGACACTTTCTCAAATGGGTGCAGATTTCAATACTAGGGCATCAACAGATTCAAGCGTGCGAACTATTCAACGGACCATCATTGATATGGGCTTTCGGAGCCGAAGGCCCACTCGTGTACCGTCGTCAATTACACGACACAAAGCTTTACGCTTCACCTGGGCCCACCAACACCGCCATTGGACTGTTGATGACTGTAAACACGTTGCCTGATCTGGCGAGTCTCATTTCCAATTGTATCGGCTGGATGGACATGTATGGGTATGGAGACATCCTCTTGAATCCATGGACCCTACATGTCAACAGGGGATTATACAATATCGTGGATGCTCTGTCATGGTAGAGGGCGTGTGCAGTTGGCGTGAAATGGGACCCGTGATACGT
The DNA here is from genome assembly GCA_002778355.1 of Clitarchus hookeri. Lineage (NCBI taxonomy): Eukaryota > Metazoa > Arthropoda > Insecta > Phasmatodea > Phasmatidae > Clitarchus > Clitarchus hookeri. The sequence continues at coordinate 1,571,106 of NQII01000044.1, forward strand.
CTAGATACGACTCTGACAGGTGATGGATACGTAAGCACCCTGTCCGATCACCTGCACCCATTCATGTCCACTGTGCATTCCGACGGACGTGGACAATTCCAGCAGGACAATGCGACACCCCACACGTCGAGAGTTGCTACCGAGTGGCTCCAGGAACACTCTTCTGACTTTAGATACTTCCATTGACCATCTTAATCACCATACATGAACATTATTGAGAATATCTGGGATGCCTTGCAATGTGCTGTTCAGAAGAGATCTCCACCACCTCGCACTCCTATGTATTTGTCGACTGTTCTGCAGGATTCATCGTGTGAAATACCTCCTTCATACCTTCAGACATTAGTCGAGTCCATGCCGCGTCGTCTTGCGGCAGTTCTGCGTGCTCGCGGGGGCCCTACACGATATTAGGCAGGTGTACCGGTTTTTTTGTTCTTCAGTGTATATATCGGACAGTTTGTATTATTACAAAGTTTGGTCCCAACATCTGAATTAATATTCAAAAATTAGTTTTCGTGCATTACTACTTAATTTTTTTGCAGAATTAGGTGGCGTGATCTTTTTCTTTCTAACAAAGATATGTTATTTTAAAATCTAGTAATATCAAGAAATTTAAGTTACTGAAAAAGCATGTTCAGTATGTCATATTTCAATGAAAATAATGTTGGAAATAAAAACAAACGATTAGTTGAACGTAGGAAATCATCATCATAAATGATTTCCTAATTATCAGCTGAAATCAGATTAAAACATTCTGCACTTATCAAGAAAAAGAAAAAAATGCTCCTAATGTAAAAATTTAGTTCCCCCGGATTCACTTCGAGTAATAAAGAGATACGCAATACATTGGAAATATTTGCGGTAGTAGACACACTCAAAACGATTGGGTAAAAGGTACGAAATTATATAATTTCCCAAGTGGAAATGGGATTCGAGAATAATTATCATAGATTATACTATTCTGAACAACATTTATTACCAAGTCAAAATTTTTGCGTACATTCTGAGAAGGAAAATTTACTTCCATAAAGCATTTCATTAGAATCAGTAAAAAACGTTAGTAATTCCGGAGACTGGTTTAATATGTGGATTTTTTTATAATTCTTCGAGTAGCAAAAGTGTTTGCTTGGGTACAAATTGATACAGTTCCCGTTATATGATTTATTTAAAAACTTTAACGCTACTTTTTTTATATAAATTGTGAGAATTTTTCTAAATTAGAGAAGCACTTATAATATAATGTATTTCATTTGGAATGTCGTGCCAAAATTAAAAACGGTATGCTTTTCGTATCAAACTGTGGCTATATTGTTTTGCCTGAAAATAATTTGCTTGTTAACAGCAGGGTGTATTATAAAAATAAATCATGTGAATACTTTTTTTTTCCAGCGACTGGTTGCGCAAAACCTTTCGTGCAGTCATTTCAAAGGGCAGAAAAATCGGGAATTCTAAAAATAGTATGTGAAATTCTGTGCACTACATTTTATCAGACGTTTAAGCCCTCAATTATTGTATGGTTTCAAGTGCTGGAATGAAGTCAAATTTTTGTTAGTACTTTACTTTTTTTGATTCAACATTTGCTTCGTTGAAGACACCGATCAGACATACGCTTCGGTCTTAATTGACATTGGAAAAACCANTTTTGATTCAACATTTGCTTCGTTGAAGACACCGATCAGACATACGCTTCGGTCTTAATTGACATTGGAAAAACCATTCATAAACCCGAACTGTGGAAATGGCCACAGTAACATTACCCACAATTAACACACCGACTGCATTAGGCAATGAACTTAGATTTGTAAATTTTTTGTCACATATTTATTTCCTCTGAAACATGCACACTGCAGTAGGCGCAGGGACTGAAAGCGTTACATTATAATCGGTCGAAGTTTCTGAATTTCTCCGCGAGTGTCAGTTTGAGAGTGGAGGCGCCGTTGAAAGTGTTTCGAAGCACCGTGTACCTTGATCTGTAGCTCTTAGGATCCACGGAGTCCAGACGCTTGGAAATTCCAATCTATGACAGCCTTAAAGGAAACTTGAACATTTGTCAAAACTTAACCCTTTCTTATTTTGTTCTCTCCACCCCCGTTTGTGGCAGCGTTCTCCTCCCCCCCCCCCTTCTACACCACTAACCAAGCACCATCACTCTCATCTTCTCCTCTTCGATTCTTATTACCGCTGTATCCTTAGGCCAAAAACTTCCTGCACTTCTAACGTATTATCTTGCGAGAATATTTTGAGGAAACGTGATATTAATTTTGAAGCACAACAGGAGATTTCATCTTCCGTCCCGTCCCGGACTTCATTAAAAAAAACTTATGGCATTTATTGCTAGCCTTGTGAGCTCCGTCATTATAAATGCAAAGAAAAAAACCAAGTATTCGCCTATCCAAACCTTTCCTATTGTAATGGTGTTTTGAGAACCTGGTATTAATTGTAAAGAATAATAGACAGTAAGTCATCTTATTCTTGTGCCCAGTGACAATTCATGTCGCANGAACCTGGTATTAATTGTAAAGAATAATAGACAGTAAGTCATCTTATTCTTGTGCCCAGTGACAATTCATGTCGCCTTCTTGTAAAAGATTTCCAAGAATGATTTTAGGCTAATGAAGGATTCTATTTCCATTTTTGACCGAATAATAAAGATCCAAGTCCGTATCACCAACATCTTACGTTTAGCAATACGGTATCATTGGTTCGAGTCTAGTAGGAGACAATGATATAATAGTTCAAACAATGCAATTGTATAAGCCCTGTGTGTGTACTAAACGATTAAAAATATTTTCTAATTGTTATCTAACATGAAGATTACATATATCAGCAAATGTATTATTATTATTATTATTCAATGAAATACCAGAACTCTTAGAAATTTCAGCAATAAATTAAACTCCTTCACTTTCACGTGGTTAAAACACAAGACACTTAAAATTTTCTCTTTTAGTTTTTGTCTTTTTTACCTTTACCAACTAACTAACTTTTGCCATAATACACATTGTGTCAAAATTTAAATACATACTTGATATTGTCACAATTTCAGTAAAGCTTAATCTTTAAGCTTATATCATTAACATTTTTAGAGACAACAGCTAACTTTAAAAACTAGAAATGGCAGCAGATTGCCGCTATTAACGTGCCTGTCATGAGGTAGGTACAAAAAGAAGACACCCTTATTTAAAATAGAAGCTATCCAATTTCGAAATAAATCAAATTGTAATTGTGAATTGGTTTAGCGCGTAGAGCTTCCATTAAAACCAAATAACAATGAAAACTTTTCTAGTTAAAAATAACAAAGCATTCAATAATATAATTTTAATCTGTATGTACTTATACATGTAGGCGAATAAAATAATGAACTGGCTTTTTTTCCTACCTCTCTTCAAAGTTTGCAAATTGTTTTCGAAATTGAAATACGGAAATACAAGTTGCATTGACTGGTATTTATTTTTTATATACTCCGTGCTTGAAAACTACTATTCACTCGGCCAAATTTATAGGGAAATTCGCCGTATTAGAAATAATATCACGCGGGAAAAAAGTATTTTTTAAACTTTGCATTCCTCCCCCAGCCCCCTTCCACCCCTGAAACTCTGAACTTGTCTTTAAATGAACATACTTTTACAGAATTCTTAATTCCACTTCTAAAACTGTTGTATATAAAATCATCCAGTTTCTTCCGTTTAAGTTTCCACGCCTCAATAAAATGGAATTAACAAAACCTTTGTAACTGAGTATTGTATTCGCCATGTTGCCTAAATATAGACGTTGATTTACCAGTTTTTGCTAAAAAAAAACCGTTGAAACCTGCGAAATATCGTTATGATCGAATGTACTCTATTATATTTATCACATTATATTTTACTTTATTATATATAGTTTAATTGAAGGCCATATGATACATTATGATACATATTTTGAGTGCATTAACATATTATTTATAGATGTACACATCGCATGCACCAGACTAGCGCGTTTTCAATCTCTGTAGTTGAAACAACACTGATAATCTGACAAAATGTAAAGAAAGTTCCTTCCCTGTTTCTACTACTGTTCTTAAAACTATACTAATAAATATCTTCCATCTTTCTCTATAACANGTGCACCAGACTAGCGCGTTTTCAATCTCTGTAGTTGAAACAACACTGATAATCTGACAAAATGAAAAGAAAGTTCCTTCCCTGTTTCTACTACTGTTCTTAAAACTATACTAATAAATATCTTCCATCTTTCTCTATAACAATTTTTTTTGCGTAACTCTAAGTGGTTCTACTCCTTTCTGGCCAAAGGAGTTTTTTGTTGTTGATGAATAATTTTTCTTGTCTCTTATTAAATGCAGGGGACGAATACCTCCATAATTATATACATGTATACATTTTATTTTGGTAGAATAATGAAAATGTCATTTCGGTCATGGTATTAGATGGTAACAATATGTGCAAACGTATCAAAATGTCCACTACAGTGGTGCATGCATTTGTGTATGTACAAATAATTAATACTGGGTTTGCAAGCAATCCATGATGGTCAAAAATGTAGTGATGAGACGAACAAACGAAGAGAATCAAAAAAGGTCCATTAGAAATGCGTGCGGAAATCAACCGTTTACGATATGTCAATTTTGTGTTGGTTGGTGCCCGCTGAATACTAAGTACGAGTGCCAACAAAAACCGTGACACTTTGATTTAATGTATCAGTCACGAGACAGTACAAGTCATAACCGTGGCTTCATCACCACATAAAAATGTGATTGAACGTACACAAAAGCAACGGTTTTGGGTCGAACTACAGTGAAGTCTGTGGATACACAAGTTACAGTACATCACGAACATGCTAACGGAAGATTTTTACAGTAGGTGTTCAAAATGCTGACCATGAACTGGAATGCATCCGTCTAGTCATCTCCGCAGAGACTCGCAAATGCGCCCGAGCAATCCGGAGAGATCCTTCATCTGTTCGAAAGCCTGGACAATCCGATGCTACAATTCTCCAGGTGTGGCAATGCCAGCTGTATTGCAAACTAGGCTTTTGGTGTGACCCCATACACAAATATTCGACGGATTTAAATCCGGTGATATAGGATGCCACAGTACAGGTTCTCCTCTACCTATCCACCGGTCACCATTGCGTCTGTTTAGATATTGTCTTGCACGTAGAAGGAAATGTGCAGGTGCACCATCGTGCGAAAACCACTTCCGCTGGCGTTGCCGCAATGGCACATCGTCGAGCAACGTTAGGTGATCGTCCCGCAGAAATCGCAGTTTCCGTTCTCCGTTCAGCCTCTGTGGTAGAAAATGTGGTCCAATTAGACAGTCTCCGAGTATTCTTACGCGGACATTGGACGAGAAAGTTTGTTGATGTTATGCCTGTTTCACTGTATTAGGATTGACTGCGTCCCACACGTGACTGTCGTGGGGAATAAAATTGCCGTCACGGGTAAACACAGTTTCGTCTGTAAACGACGCATTGTTTAAAATCTGGAAGTCCTAGAGCGCGCTGGTGGTGTATCTGCCGACAGAAATTCAATCTGGGGAAGAAGTCCGTGTTCTTGAGACCTTTCACATGTTGGATATGGTATGGGTACAGTAACTTGCGATGTCAGATTAGCCATACACTGCTTCCACTTAACCCCTCTTTCATAGCCACCCTCCGAATCGAAGTTCCTGGGTTTACATCTACACGTTCTAACACACGTTATTCTACGTCAGAAGCTGCGGAGGTCGCTCGACCTGGTCGTTGGTGGGGTGAGAAGGACAAATTTTCTCTAAGGCGTTGATGGATCCTGATGAATGTTCGCCTGTCGGGATGCCTTCCGTGAGGAAACGATTTTGCATGCAGCCGCGCGGCCTCCAGTGCAATGCCGTTGGATTTGCCGTAGGCCTATATGAATTTAATATCTGCGTACTCTACGTTGCTGTAATCGTGGTCTATGTTTACAACACTTTCGCACATGTAAATCACGCTTCTGTGCATACTGTTTCACGGAACTTTCACGCGCAATGCATATAGCCATCACGTTCACGACACACTGTATGCGTGTNCAATGCATATAGCCATCACGTTCACGACACACTGTATGCGTGTTGTTTAGTACTAAGGCTCACGCAATGTGAAAGGCCAGATAGCGGAGGGGGGAGAGGGCTGTATAGAACGGGGCATGTCCTTTGCCGCTGCCAACAAAACATTGCCGCGTTATATTATCCACATCCAGGTGCTTGGAGTTCACTGGCGGCCCAATCGTCACAAGAATAATATTATCTCGTAAACGGTTAATTTCCGGAGCCATGTTTACTGGACCTTTTTTTGCTTCTCTTTATTTGTACATCTCATCCCTAAACTTTACACCATCGCTTCTAAAGCAACACACACACACACACACACACACACACACACACACACATATATATATATATATATATATATATATGTGTGATTATGGAGGTAGTCATCGCCCGTACTGAGGCCATGAATTCCTAGTCCTTATATGGCGCAATCCATGTTTCCTTGCATAAATTCCTTATCCGGACTCCACTATTCTTGAGTAATAATTTCGCGAAACCATTTGGCAGCATCCTACACCACAGTCGTCTGTAAAACTGAAACAATAACGTTTTTTTTTGTGTACGCAACCACAATGCAAAGCCTTGTAAAGGTTGATTCATTAAACGATCATACTATTGCTTCATGGGGCCGCGGTGGTGTCGTAGTTAGACTACTCGCCTCCCACCTATGCGGAAGAGGTTCAATTCCCAGCGGGATCGTTCCCGGTAGTTCGTATGTAGGAATCGTGCCAGAATATTCCGCTGGTCAACGGATTTTCTTGGGGATTTCCCGTTTCAGCCGCTCTTGCATTCCGGCGCTGCTTCGTACTCACCTCACTTCACCCTCGTCGGCTCTCAAGACCTCTATATTAAGAGCAGCCCATATACAAACAGTAACAGAGAAAAGTGAATCAACGTATAATCAATGGGCTAACTAAATTTATTTTAAATTAGTGTAATATTTAATTTTTGGTTCCCTTAACATAAGTTTTGTGTAAATAATAATAACAACTGCAAAAAAAAATTAAACATGCCGAAAATAAAACGAAGAGGTCGGGTTTTGCTTGCGCTACAATTATGATAAAATTACTTTTGTTGCACCACGCCTTGCTGTTACCTGAAAGAACAGCGCGTCTCTGAATACGAGCGGCTGGCTATCAATGAACATTTTCGCCACTCATTCGTCTCATTGAAAGGAAAGGTGATTACTCAGCATTAATAAGAAATTCTAAGGCACAATATTTCTAGTGAGAAATTACCATTTAAACTAATTTTTGTTTTTCAAACTAACTGTCTTTTCACTGCAAGATAAAAAATGGACCATTAATTTCACAGTGTACAGTATTATGAAACTATAAATTGTAAAACGAAGTTCTTGTTTTCGGCAGAGTTAAGATAAAATAGTATACAAGAAGGTATTTTACATATTAATTTTAAATGCTTAGTTTTTGGTTGGAACCAAATTTCACTGCGGTATTTAAATGCTTGATGCTGCATGTATTATGAATATAATTAATTACCTTAACTGAAATTTGTGGGCACGTGCCAACATTCCCATGACTTTGACCATGATTGCTTTCGTCAAAGAAAACCATAATGTAAAAATAATTTTCACTCGCCACATGAGCGAAGGCATTATTAAAATACAAGCACTAATATATTCCATGGAATATATTCCATGACGTTTTATGCAGAGAATTGCATCAAAATCTGCCTTTCAGAAACGTTGAATAAATTTTTATTCACAGAAGATTTATGCATAAATATAAATATATAAAACCTGCAATTTCACCTTTTACCCTTTACAAAAGGACACATGCTCAAGATGTGACATTAAAAATAATTAATTTAAGTGTCCAAGGAACGTAGCAAAATTATTGTTGCAGAAAGTGGACATAGCCTAGATAATATGTAAGTTTAAGTAGCTGGGTATGTTTTTTAATGGCATGAAACTGGTGGAGACAAAATATCTTATTCAATTAATTTCTTACACAATATCCACCCCATCAAAAATATAATATGCTACAACATATTTTAGTTGCTTGCTATGAACGTATGAAATGTAAAACGATTACGGCCAATAAACTTTAAAAAAAAAATTTCCTGCACGAATATCTTGCACGAGTTTTATGATTATTAAAAGTAAAAAAAAAAAAAAAGTGTCATGACAGAAGTTCCAAAGGTTTGATAAAGCACACGTGTTCCATTAACATTTAGACGCGAAGTCTTGAGCGAGTTATANTGACAGAAGTTCCAAAGGTTTGATAAAGCACACGTGTTCCATTAACATTTAGACGCGAAGTCTTGAGCGAGTTATAAAAGACAGGACCGGGTCGTAAAGATGTAGGCTTCAAAATCCGCTTGCGTGGCAGTGTGGGATGGGCAGCCGCACCCTTAAGCCGGCAGTGCGGGTTCGAGTCCTCGCTAAGTCACTAAATTGAAAGTTTTCCTCCATCGCTGATTGAACTAAGCTATCATCTTGGGATTGCTTAAGTGGGATAATTAACGCGCAAGACGTCACAGAAATAATATTTATTAGGGGGAAACTTCCCGCGTTTTCATTGACCACGGACCAAAAGTGGCAGAGTTCAGGCCAACTGGACTCCTATACGGGAGGACCCGTGTTCGAACCCCTGTTTGGCCAAACTGACTTCGGTTTTCCGGGTTTTCCCGAAATCTCCCCAAATGAGGTGTTGGGAAGGGTCGTTACGTGGGCTCACCACAGCCAGAAAGTTTCTTGTGCTCAGCAGTAGACCACCAACTCTGCGGATGTAGTACTCGACGTTAGCAACATAACAGTTGATAATCGGCCTTTCTCCCCTCCCATCTTCTGTTGCTCGCATATTGGTAAAATGTTCCCAAACATANCATAACAGTTGATAATCGGCCTTTCTCCCCTCCCATCTTCTGTTGCTCGCATATTGGTAAAATGTTCCCAAACATGTTAAACAAGCCAGGATGAATTTTAATTAAGAACTATTGTATATTTCCGAAGAGTCACGTTCAAGAACTAAAGAATCGAAATTTGCAAAAATAAAACCAAATATTCATAAAAAATTGCTAAATTCATTAAAATTATCAATAACTTACACCTAGAAATTGTAAGAGTCTTTTTACTTGAAGAATTCAAAGAAAATATTTTCTATTACTTGAATGCTAATGTAAAAAAACTAACGAAAAAAAAAATATTTAGTTTTATTTATGTGAGTGTTTCACTGCGTATGAAAAACATTAAAAAAATATTATATACTTTTTTTTGTAACGGGATTTGAACACGAATTAGAAATGTTTGCACCATGTTGTATAATATTGCCCGCCCACCTACCACATTTTAGCAAGAGAGATTTCTGCAAGCAATTTATTTCCATAAAGTGATAAATGTAACTCANCCCGCCCACCTACCACATTTTAGCAAGAGAGATTTCTGCAAGCAATTTATTTCCATAAAGTGATAAATGTAACTCAGTTTCCAGTAATATTTCAGTGTTTCAAGTGTTGATAACTGTTATACGGGGCTCGTGCTATTTTCTGATGTTTGAAAGAACTCGTATGTTTGCCACGAATATCTTAATTGCCNAACTGTTATACGGGGCTCGTGCTATTTTCTGATGTTTGAAAGAACTCGTATGTTTGCCACGAATATCTTAATTGCAGCAGGAATGATAATTTTCTGGTTACAGCGCCGAATAATGCCTCGTGCAGAATCGCCCTTCTTCATCCCCGAAATCCAAAGCTGCAGGAAATATGCAGACGTTCCGCATTTCGTATGTACGGAGCTCAGTTCATTTTAAGTCATTCCGGAGTTTAAAAATTCCTTTTTCTGTAAAAATATATCTGTGAATACATAACAAAATTTAACTGTGAAGTATTTGAAACACGAACATTAATTAGCATCCAAGTAATAGAAAATATCATTGAATACTTCAAGCAAAAATACTCTTACAATTTCTACGTGTAAGATATTGTTAGTTTTAATGAAATGAGTAATTTGTAATGAATATTTGGTCTTATTTTTGCAAGTATGAATTATTTAGTTCTTGAATGCAACTATTCAGAAATATACACTTGCTCTTAATTAAAATCATCCAGGCTTATACACTGAAGAGCCAAAAAAAAACTGGTACATCTGCCTAATATAGTGTAGGGTCTGCGTGAGAACGCAGAAGTGCCGCAAGACGACGCGGCATGGTCTCGACTAATGTCTGAAGGTATGCAGGAGGCAATTTACACCATGAATCCTGCAGGACTGTCCACAAATTCATAGGAGTGCGAGGCGGTGGACATATCTTCAGAACAGCACGTTGCAAGACATCCCAGATTTGCTCAATAATGTTCATGTCTGGAGATTCAGGTGGCCAAAAGAAGTGTCTAAAGTCAGAGGAGTGTTCCTGGAGCCACTCGGTAGCAACTCTCGACGTGTGGGGTGTCACATTATCCTGCTGGAATTGTCCACGTCCGTCGGAATGCACAGTTGACATGAATGGGTGCAGGTGATCGGACAGGATGCGTACGTATCCATCACCTGTCAGAGTCGTATCTAGACGTATCAGGGGTCCCATTTCACGCCAACTGCACACGCTCCATACCATGACAGAGCCTCCACCAGCTTGAACAGTCCCCTGTTGTCATGTAGGGTCCATGGATTCATGAGGATGTCTCCATACTCGTACACGTCTCCACCCCATTACAATTGGAAACGATACTCGTCGGACCAGGCAACGTGTTTCCAGTCATCAACAGTCCAATGGCGGTGTTGGCGGGCCCAGGCAAGGCGTAAAGCTTTGGGTCGTGCAGTCAACAACCGTAAACGAGTGGGCCTTCGGCTCCGAAAGCCCATATCAATGATGGTTCGTTGAATAGTGCGCACGCTGGCACTTGTTGATACCCCAGCATAGAAATCTGGGCTAATTTCAGAAAGAGTTGTACGTCTGTGACGTTTTATGATTCTCGTCAGTCGTCGTTTGTCCCGTTCGTTCCGGATCTTTTTCCGGCCTCAGCGATGTCGAGGATTTTATGTTTTACTGGATTCCCGCTATTCACGGTACACTCGTGAAATGGCTGTACGCGAAAATCATAAAGGTATCGCTACCTCGGAGATACTATGTTCGATCTCTCGTGTGCCGACTATAAAACCACGTTCAAACTCACTTAAATCTTGATAACCTGCCATTGTAGCATCAGTAACCGATCTAGCAACTTTGCCAGACGCTTTTTGACTTCTACAGGATCTGCCAACCGCATATTGGTTCCATACCTCTGTTATTTGAATACGCACGCCTAAACCAGTTATTTTTGCGTTCCAGTGTATTTTACATTTTTGTTATAAGGTGTATAAATATAATAAATTAAAATGTTTTGAAGTAAAAATTTGTTAAAATACTTGTCTTTTGATGGTGATATCGCCTATTTAAGGACAGAAATGTCAACGAGCCAGGTGCAAGTTGTTTATGCAACTTAGAAACAAAAAGGAAAGTCTGTAGCGCAAATGAGAAAAAAACTGGTTTTGCGCCAAGCGAGTGGCTTCATTCAGTGAAGTTTAAATGCGTTATTTTAAAGATTATTAGTTTTAAGATATAATCTTAAAAATAGTCCGCTCTAATTTAATGCTTTTTTTCCATAGCAATTAACGATTTTGGCGAAAAGATTTCACGACCAGTTGTATTTCATAACACTTTAGCTCAGATCACCATTTGTGATAGGATTTTTTCCATGTAAAGCGTTTTATGTGACTGCGCATGAATCACAGACATAGAGTATTGACGTTACGTAATTCTGATTGGCCAGTCAAGTAGGAAAATATCTTCACACAAAGACGCGCTGTCAATAAGCAAAATAGAACTGCTGGTAAGTCCGTATAGTATTGAAGTCTAGCATGTGCTGAAATCTTTTCGCGAAATTCGGGTGTCTCTTGGGATTTTCCAAAATACGCAAGTGTAGCTTAAAGAGATTTTCTTTTTATTTTGGTGTTCAGAAAGGAAGAGCTTGGAGATTGCATTAAGATTTTTCGTGTAGTGCCAAGTTCAGAACAAAAACCGCACTATGAATTATCCAGTTTTTCTGAATAAAGCGACGATTATTGGCGAATGACATAAATACTTCTTGTAACAGCGTGTTGTTGTAGATGCAAGCACACCGATTTCACTAAAATGATTTCAGCAAGCCTGCGTTTTTTTTTATACGGGACCTATAAATAAGGATCTGACTTTATAGTCAATAACGTTTTACTCCAATTTGACAAACAGAGTTTTCTTACACAGTTTATGACTGGCGAATAAATGAATTTTACTATAGTGACATTCAGGTGTTAAATTAATTTTATATTAATAAATGTAAACTCGTGAAACACAGGCGTTAAAATATTTCCTTTATTTTTTTTAGTTAATAAAGTACAATATTGCTACAAAAACAAAACAAGGTTCCGTAAGACCGGGTGGAAAAGTTCTCACATTGAAATCTGAAAAATGCAGGCTCGGGTCTCGGTGCTGGGGAGTTTCGTTTCATATTTTCTTTTAAACAATCTTCACAAGACTTTTTTCCTACAGTGTAATTTTTTCACAACAGTTGGTTTAGAAAGCAATATTACAATAATTTTGCATCCAATTCTCGATAACGTTAAGTTGAAATACAAGCATCAATTTGTAATATTACGTATCCGTATTCAAAATGTTTAACAGAAAACTTTCTGCAGCACTATGAAAAATGGTTTTTTGGAACTGGTTGCCACAGAAATATTTTGTAAAAGTACAAAACAAATTTCCCAGTGTACCGAAGTTCGGGTTGAAGAACCGGAATGGTTTCCGCAAGGAAGTGGTCAAGTTACGACGTTTTAAATGGTGTGAAACGTTTCACGTGATCCCCACAAACTCCACAAGCCGCTAGGAGATTCGGAAAAAACCTTGGTGGGTCGTGAAAGTAAGAGCGTATGTCCTTTTACGAAGAAAACTTGTATGAAACCAAAAGAAAACGAGATCGTACACGTCCCGAAAAAAAAAAAAAAAAAAAACAATGGCTGTATTTTCGACCCCAAAACATTTCATTCCTCCTTGTCTTAGGAGGAAGCTGAGACTGTTGAAGTTCTTATACACGCACAATTCAAGACATCACTAATGAATTCTAAAAAGTTTTGAAGCCTTTGTGTATTTGGCTCTTACATTTACGCAATCGCGTTTTTTTCCATGAAAAATTTCCGACAAATATAGTTCTGACTAGTTAACTCCACCTAACTTCTATAACCAGAGTTACATGTTCCTAGGCATNAAAAAAAAAAAAAAAAAAAACAATGGCTGTATTTTCGACCCGAAAACATTTCATTCCTCCTTGTCTTAGGAGGAAGCTGAGACTGTTGAAGTTCTTATACACGCACAATTCAAGACATCACTAATGAATTCTAAAAAGTTTTGAAGCCTTTGTGTATTTGGCTCTTACATTTACGCAATCGCGTTTTTTTCCATGAGAAATTTCCGACAAATATAGTTCTGACTAGTTAACTCCACCTAACTTCTATAACCAGAGTTACATGTTCCTAGGCATNAAATTTCCGACAAATATAGTTCTGACTAGTTAACTCCACCTAACTTCTATAACCAGAGTTACATGTTCCTAGGCATGGCTAGGTTGGTGAGGGCTGGAAGTCCTATTTTTATAAAAACATAAAATTTTACTTTTTAATTTATTTGAAATCCTTAAAAATTATTGCAGCTATGACATTCACAATGTAATTAATACCTCTCACTAAATTACAGTCTGGTTCAATCAGTATGTTATTACATCAATATTTTAATTAAATTAATCATTATAATACATTTATAGAGTCTAAAACCTTTAATAATAAATAGCAGTCTATCAATTTTTCATGACCTCCAAGGGACCGCGGTGGTGTAACAGCTAGGACGCTAGTCTCAAACCAAGGCAAATTTGGTCGCTCCTATATTTTCACACGTGGGAATCGTGCCGGGCGATGCCGCTGGTCAGCGGGTTTCCTCCGGGATGTCTTTTCTCTCCCGCTCTTGCATTCCGGCGCTGTTCCGTATCATTTATTTTCACCGTCACCGGCTCAAAGACTCAGATGTTAAAAGCAGCCCACGCATCCCCACTGAATAACACGATCATAAGGTGTATACCTCCTAAATACTGAGAAGGGGTGTGGTGCGTTATTATTTCCTTGACATTCTAGTACATTCCTGGTAGCCAATACCGGAAACAAAGTAGTAATCAAGACACACCGAGGATAACAACACACTCTTTCAGTTAATTGTAAACATTTATATGACATCCAAGCACAAGCGAATACATTTACAAGATGTGTATACGGGTGCACAGAATACATTTATATTAAAAATAAATCTATTATTAAATTACTGTAAAATAATTACTACTTTTACCCGATTTCTGAAAACATTTTTTTTTTTTTCCCAGATTTTTAAGATAAGCTTCAGTATGCTAAGAGGCCTGCGACCGGAAACAATAAACATATCTATTTGAATGAGTTTCAACTAGGAAATAGAGTGCGTAAGCGAAATCCTGGTGTCACTATCACTTTCTAAATTTGACGTTTTGGAACAAAAGTTTTCTCTGTTAGTGCGGTGGATGGCGCAGGGGGATGAGCATTACAAGTCCTTCCCTCCCAACGAACCCATTGCCTCTGCCTTGCGCTGCGCAGAAATCATAAACTGACGAACTGTGCCGGTGGCCGTACAGACAGCCGCCGTCGTTACTCGGTAGGGGCGAAAATTATGGAACAATTAGTGTGACTAAGACCGAATAAACGTTTAGACATTTGTTTCAGCGTGCGTGACCCAAAGCAAAGTTTTCCGCTTTGCTTTAGCGTATCTGGTAGCTGGCGAATGCGAAAGTAGAAAGTGACGACGCATAACAAATTGCAACTGTAGTGATAAACAAACGCGGCAGTGGAAAATACTGCCAAAAGAAGGCCAAATAGTAGTTATTTTTAAAACTTTTTTAAATATAGGACAACAACCTAGACCTGTGGAATATTATATTGAAATATCGCATTGTTGCGATACTGAACGAGGTACAGGCGCCAGGTAAGGTCATGGCAAATGTTTGGTGGTTTTTAGATTTTTTGTAAATTATGTATAATTTTGTAATTTTATTAAGAAAAAACATTAATGTGCATTTAATAGAAAAATATGGGAATAAATTATCTTTAGTATTTTTTGCCCAGTGTACAAAAATTTTTCAGCATTACAAACGGTCTGATTAAGATGTTAAGTGCCAAATAAGGTCAAGAGATGGTACGTGATAAGGCCATTACAATAAGCTTGTAATCATTAACTGATAACATGTATTCATAACAGCCAAAACATGTATAGGACTTAAAGTTACAACTTATATCAAAATTAAAAGTAACACTTCAAACCTTAAAACATTTGTATTAACAAAACCACCTGGTAGCGTAAAATCAAAACCTTAAAACTGTGTATATCAGTCGTATGAACTGACAATAAGTCACGTTTCTTAACAACAATAACACGCAAAATAATTGGTATTACACTATCTTATAAACAATGATTTATCAATTTCATTATAAATCACACTATGAAATTATGAAAAACAAAACACATAACTTCATTCTCCATACATGAAAACGTTAAAAGTTTTGAGTTTGTTCCACGCAAGGGGCATACAGCACTTTTTTTTAAATATTAAGTTAAAATGTTTGAACAAGTTGATCTTGACTAAGAAATAATTAATCTAATTGACTTAAGTCAAGGTTATTATTAATAGTGAATTACTGTTATTATCTTAAGGGCAAATGAAATGGTAGTAAGCACTTTTATTAAGGCTAAGACACTTTCATGATAATACCCTTTCCAAGTTGAACACAGTTTCACGACGATTACCTGATGCTCCTTGCAGATGGAGCATGACCTATCGTCCTTTCCACGATGATGTTGCTGTACCCCACTCCTTCCAGTCTAAGGATCTGTGAGGTCTGTGCTTGTTTGGATTTGAGACGATGCATTCCCATTCTCCCCTTCCTTGTTTTACTTCTCTTTATTGAACATTACCCAGGAACTGTTGGTCGTTCCATTTCAAACAATGCTGTTGCCTCATGAATTTATAGCTGGACGCCTTTGCCCCGTTGTTCCTTTACGCGAGTTTGGTGTTGAAAGTAAATCTGGAAATGTTGTATCATTGAAGTGCTCAGTATTTAAGGATCAGATTCACTGCCGGAACTCCTACTGCTTGTATTCCTGTCTCCAATATTTGCCTAAACACCTACAGATAAGGATGTGCAATACTCGCGTTATTATTTGGCATCGGGCTAAACTCCACGGTACTGCACATACTTGAGCCTGAGTCGTTTCTTCATTGGCTGCTGCATAGCTGTGAAGTCACTCTCTTTTCTGACTAAACTGTGCGTGATCGGGGGACGCAATTGTGAGGTGTTCATTTATTGGCGCAGGGTTATCCAGGGCGGGTCGAATTAAGAATGGTATAATGACAAACGTTCTGGCAAAGGTACACCTGTTTGAAGTTAATCATATGCCCAAATATTAACGCGAATTTTGCACGTCCCTGCCGATAAGTAATTTGCGTTACGTAAGTTCGGATGGCGGCAGTATCAAGGAGAGTGTTGCAATCTTCTGGGTATATCCCGGTAACTATAAACCGAGCAACTAAATTAGTATGGATAATTTATTTCACCAATACTTTGAAAAACTATCCAAATCTTATACATGTTTTATGGTTCTCTTGCCACTTGAGGTGCAAAAATGAAGAATCTCTTGAGCCCATTGCTCCTCGAAAGGCCCTAACACAGATTTATCTAGCGGTTGTAGCTCATGAGTGCAGTTTGTCTTGTTATGATTTGTATCAAAACTGCAACAACTAGCGCCACCTATTGTTATCTCTATGTCATTAGTAATAAAGCTATGGTCGTTCAGTCGCCATTGAATCGCGATACGCAGTGTTTAATTTTGCTAATCATGACAGGTTATGGGCCCAGTAAACAATTGAATAATAATCTCGCGATAGTTTGTACGGTATGATAAGTACTGAGTATAATTATATTCGCTGAAGGAGACTATTAATTGTGCGTATCGTGTGTGTGTGACCGCGTAATGGCTTCGAACTATGTGATAAGCGTCCCTAAGTTGAAAGGACGCGAGAATTATAGTGAATGGTGTTTTGCGGCAGAGAATTTCCTGGTCTTGGAGGGCATGCTAGGATGCATCAAGCAGGAGCCGAATCAAACAGCAATAGGAGCCACAGATGATGCTAAAACCAGAGCAAAATTGATCTTGACCATTGATCCCTCGATTTACGTGCATATAAAAAACGTTACTTCTACAAAGGAACTATGGACGAAACTAAAGTAGTTATTCGACGATTCGGGCTTTACCAGAAGAATAAGTCTGTTGAGAAATTTAGTTTCTATTCGGCTGGAAAATTGTATCTCAATGACTGCCTATGTGACTCAAATAGTTGAAAATGGACAAAAAATAGCTGGAACTGGTTTTAACATAAATGACGAATGGATCGGGTCATTATTGTTGGCGGGGTTGCCTGAAAAATTTTCGCCGATGATTATGGCCATAGAACATTCTGGAATTTGCATAAAAACGGACGCCATTAAAACGAAATTATTGGACATGGAGGAAACTGAAACGAATGAAACTAGTGGTACATTTGCTAGTTTTCGTAACTNATTCTGGAATTTGCATAACAACGGACGCCATTAAAACGAAATTATTGGACATGGAGGAAACTGAAACGAATGAAACTAGTGGTGCATTTGCTAGTTTTCGTAAATACCAACATAAGAAAAAAGAAAAGTCTGTGTTTAAAGACCATAAACAAGATGGCTCACAAACGTCAAAGTCATCAACCATAAAATATTTTAGATTTAAACAGACTGGCCATTTCCAAAATAAGTGTCCCAATAAAGATAAATATAATACGCACAGTGAACAACAGCAAACAAATGCCTTCAGTGCTTTATTTTTAAATTGCAGTTTTAGCAAAAACGATTGGTATGTCGACTCGGGGGCAAGTGTGCACCTAAGAACGAATAACATTGGATTACAAATGTTTCATACGAACAGAGCACTAAAGAAATAATTGTAGCTAACAATAGTAAGGTGCCTGTTGAGTGTTCCGGTGATGTGCAGATTAAAACTTTAACAGGAGATAGCAAGTTTGATGTGACAATCAAAGATGTGTTGTGTGTTCCAAGTATCACAACAAATCTCTTATCTGTGAGTCAATTAATCTGCAATGGCAATGGAGTGTCCTTCACGAGTGACAGTTGTATCATTTATAATAGAAAAGGTGAAAAAGTTGCTACAGCCTCATTAGTAAATGGAGTATACAAACTAAACATGCCCATGTGTTTGTCAGCTGCAGTGATGGAATCCGGCGAAACCTGGAATAGGAGACAAGGACATATTAATAGCAACTATCTAACAAGATGCAGGATGCTGTGGAAGGATTGCAATTGGATAAGAATACAGATATAAGCAAGATGTCTTGTGTCACATGTTGTGAGGGGAAGCAAAGTCGCTGGCCGTTCTCTCATGAGGGTGACAGAAGTATTGAATTATTGAATACAGTACATACAGATTTTCCGGACCTATGGAGAATGCTTCTCTCGGAGGGTAAAGGTATTTTCTTATTTTTGTCGATGATTACAGCAGAATGACACATATTTATTTTTTGAAAAATAAGAGTGAAACTTTTGAATGCTTTAAACAATACAAAGCTAAAGTTGAAAATGTTCTGGGAAAAAAGATAAAGATTTTACGGAGTGATAACGGACGTGAATTCTGTAATAAAGTATTGGATGATTACCTGAAAAAAAATGGGAATAATACATCAAAAAACAAATCCTTACACGCCTGAACAAAATGATTTATGCGAACGCATGAATAGAACCTTAATAGAAAAAGCGAGATGCCTTTTTTTGAAGATGATCTAGAGAAGAAATTTTGGGCAGAAGCAAGTAATACTGCTGTTTATTTGCAAAATAGAACGGTAGCAGCTGGATTAAGTAATAAAACTCCGTATGAGTTATGGACTAACAGCAAGCCTAATATTAGTCATTTGAAGATATTTGGTAGTACAGTAATGGTGCATGTCCCCAAAGTTAAACGTGCGAAGTGGGACAAGAAGTCTGAGAAGTGCATCTTAGTAGGTTCTTCAGAGGAAGTAAAGGGGTACAGAATTTACAACCCTAAAACTCAGATAGTGTCAACCAGCAGAGGCGTCATTATTATGGAAAAAAATTTGAATACAGAGAACCTGACTGTAGTTAAAGAGAAGGAGAATGTTGATACCGATATTGGCGAAGTAAATGCAGATTCAGTGGGGGACAACAATCAATCTGATGACTCGTATACTAGTACTTCAGGATTTAATAATGATGAAACCTATGTGCAGGGTGATACTGCAGACTCGGACAGTTCCACTGAAGTTGATGAAACGATACAATCACGCGCGTTGCCTACGAGACAAAGACCAGTTTGATATGGTTTCTCAAATATGTGTAGAGAAAGTGACAGATTACATATTGATGAGTTGTCGGTGGAAGATGGACTACAGGGTCCAGATAAGGGGTGTTAGTCGCAAGCTATACAAAAGGAGCTGCAGTGTTTTGAGGATAACAATGCTTGGGAGCTTGTGGAACCTGAAGACGGTACAACAGTGGTAAAATGCAAGTGGGTATTGAAGAAAAAGTGTGACAGTGAAAACCAGATTCGTTACCGTGCTAGATTAGTAGCCAAAGGCTATAGTCAAAAGTATGGTGTGGACTATGAAGAAACCTTTTCCCCTGTTGTGAGGCACACCACATTGCGTTTGTTATTTGCAATTTCTGTACAGTTAAATCTTGATATAATACATTTAGATGTGAAAACAGCCTTTCTGAATAGAGAATTGAATGAGTATATATATATATATGCAAAAACCAGACGGTTTGGTTTGCTCAGAGAATGATAAAAACAAAGTCCTTAAGTTGAAAAAGGCTATATATGGCCTCAAACAATCCTCCAGAGCATGTCATGAGAAAGTTGAAAATTGTTTGATTCTAAATGGTTATAAGAAATCTAAACTGGAACCATCCTTATATAGCAAAGTTGTAAATGGTTGTAAGACAATGGTCACTCTTTATGTCGATGATTTCTTTGTTTTTTCGAACNGTTGTAAATGGTTGTAAGACAATGGTCACTCTTTATGTCGATGATTTCTTTGTTTTTTCGAACGATAAAAAAGAAGTGTTATAGTTAAAAGAAATATTGAATTGTCAGTTTAAAATAAAAGATTTGGGACAAGTAAAGCGTTGTCTAGGAATGGATGTTAAAATTGATAAGGGTAATAATGTAATTACTTTAAGCCAAGAAAATTATATCGATTAACTTTTGCACAAGATTGATATGGTTGATTGTAAAACTGTTAAGACTCCTATGGAGGCTAAATTGAATGTTACTAAATGTGAAAATGCTCAAAACCAGAATCCATATCAACAACTTATAGGTAGTTTGATGTATCTGGCAGTCCTTACAAGACCGGATATTGCTTATGCAGTAGGATATTTGAGTCAGTTCAATAATTGTCATGGTGAAGAGCATTGGTCATATGTAAAGAGGATACTTAAATATTTAAAACATACAAGAACTTTTGGTTCAAAATATAGTAAGAATAAAGATTGTGATGTTAAAGGTTTTGTTGATGCCGACTGGGCTAATGATACTATGGACAGAAAGTCATATACAGGTTATTGTTTTATGTTATCAGGTTGTGTCATCTCTTGGGAATGTAAAAAACAGAAGTCAATAGCATTATCTAGCACAGAAGCTGAATATATAGCAATTTCAGAAGCTTGTAAAGAGGCAATATATCTTAGAAACTTGCAATATGAGATTACAGAGAAAATGTTTACAATCACTATATGTAATGATAATCAGAGTGCACAGAAGTTGTCAGCAAATCCTATTTTTCACAATAAAACCAAGCACATTGATGTCAGATACCACTTTTGCAGAAACATGATATCAGATAAAATTGTGCATATTCAATATTTGCCAACAGCTGACATGCCAGCGGATATGCTAACCAATAGTTTAAATTCAGTAAAACATTATAGATTTATAAAACTTTTGGGAATTGAAAGTGTGTAATATTTTGATAAGTGGGGGTGTTATGATTTGTATCAAAACTGTAACAACTAGCGCCACCTATTTTTGTCTCTATGTCATCGTATTTGTTTCTCTATGCAATTAGTAATACATCTATGGTCGTTCAGTGGCCATTGAATCGCGATACGCAGTGTTTCATTTCGCTAATCATTACATGTTTGAAGGAAAAACAAGATAATGTCATTCTGTTCAGCTGCATCCGCTATATTTGCATCTAAACAGGACATCATTTTATCAAAAAGCAGAAGTGTTTTATCAGGGTTTCTGAACTTTGAAAAATGAAAAACCCTCTTCATAATCATCTGGCATGTCATACAGCCGTTATCAGCTATCTTAGTAACTGTTCCCCCTAGGATGTTTTCACTCAAACTCTGGCTTTCAGCGTTTTTATTTGTAGAATATCATTGGAGTGATTGCCTGGCCGATAGCATTACCACATGCGACAATTGTTACATTCTGTGCATGCTCGGGTGCAATTAGACGAACTATCTTGCTTCACATTCTCCCATACACATGCTGCTGGTGTGACTTTAAGCGACAGCGCTTTTCGTCAATGTTATACGTTACCTATGTTGCGCGTTAAAAAGAATGTCACTGTGATAATTTGAGCAACTTGACAAAATAATCACATTGACTTTATTTAGTTCCGCCTCTCTACCTGCATTCATTGCCTGGCTCTTCGTTTTTGCAATGTTTGGATGTCGTTGCAGAAGTAACTTTAGCCACATTTTTGCCGGCCGTTTACGTATTCTTACTTATATCATTCGACTCACAAAATGAACGTACACTCCTTAAAAGTTTAGGAGTTAAGGGCACACCTACCGCTTCTTATCTGAAAATACGACTGCGTGATATGCTTTCTGCTTCCTCTGTCGGCACAGCATGCCGTCGACTTTTCTTCTCACTACTACCAGACGATGTTATTCCTCGAGCTCCTTCTTGGTACACTGATCTTACGTGCTACAATTGTCATGCCATACCCGAACAATGCTAATGCTCGCACAAGCTGGTCGGTGGTCCACTTCGCTCGTTTATATTTTATATCCATATGAAAAAATCAACTGTGTTCTAACAAAAAAAAAAAAATTAGCATCGTAACCAAAAATGGTTTTAAGTAAAAAAAATTGTATATCGCAAAAAACAACATGTAATCCTAATATGGCTATCTTGGCATTATTAAGAAATGTACACCCCGGGTCTTTCTTTTATGGACAATGACAATAAAATTTTGTGAAATGTTAAAACCGGTATATTTTGAAAGCTACATAAATACTCATCCGTTTAGTATATTGATATACTAGGTTATATGTTTAATTAGAAATATTAATTATAACGTAAAAGTTAGCTTACCATATTTCTGTAACTCACGAGCATCGTTACTTCACCACAATCTCTCTCCACTGTAATTTGGCACATGCTAAAGATACCTATGGTGTGATGCTAATACCGAAGAAGGCTTCAGTTGGTGCTGCTACCTCCCGCTTTGAGCCATTAATGCATGGTACAGAGCATGATAGCTTTGCTATGAGGCTGGCCTTGTTTGGCGTCTGTATCTTATTGCAACATTTATCAATCTCACAACTAACACCGATATTTCAAATTTGAGTTTAGCCATTGCCATTATATTTCTGCATGCGATAGGATTATCATATTACTGTTCTACCAAAATTTATTTAAAAACAACTTATGTAGAACTTTTCCAAATCATTTCCTTTAAAATATTTTCCGTTCTCACTTTTAATGAGATCAGATATAAAATATATTACAATTACACCATATATCCCGAAACACCATATTTACCGAAACACCATATATACCGAAACACCATAATGTATTAACTTCCGCTGCATTCTAACAGGTGGGTTAAGACTCCCATAGAAACAATTTCATCGGTCACATGATAACGAGGGTGATTTCGTAAACAAACTGGGTAAAGGTGGAAAATTATTACGAGTAAAGTTAGGTATCAGTCGACTCATATGCACTAATTTCAAGATAGTGAATTTAATCGCAAACACTAGTACACGGAACGAATTTACTCTACCCAGCTAAATTGCTCACACATTATCAAATAAATTATTCTCATGTTATAACCCTTTGTGGTTTAGAGAGGGCTTTCTTTTGAACAGACATNAATAACGAGTAAAGTTAGGTATCAGTCGACTCATATGCACTAATTTCAAGATAGTGAATTTAATCGCAAACACTAGTACACGGAACGAATTTACTCTACCCAGCTAAATTACTCACACATTATCAAATAAATTATTCTCATGTTATAACCCTTTGTGGTTTAGAGAGGGCTTTCTTTTGAACAGACATGGATGCAAATTTTTTAAATATTGTATTGTGCATCAACTGTTTTCAAACAAATCGTATGTGTTTTCATAAAACGACTATAAAACATTATCATTCTTGGAAGGACTCGAACTTCAGGAACACACGGCCACATAATCATACTATCATGCGTAAAAAAACGGAGTTAAAAAAAAAAGTAAGTGAAACATCACGGAGTAACTGGGACATGAACCTGAAACTTTTACTATCTGTGATTCGTAAATTAACAGAATTCAAATGAAATTCAACGTTGAAATGGTCTCCCTTTATGTAATATTGGTGGGATGGACACAGTAAATATCGCCTGAATAAAGCAGCTGGGCTTCAAAAACACATTGCTGGGCATTCCAAGGTAAATAAAATAAATATATATATCGCGGCGCCTTAACACCACTTCTATATATTAGTGGGGAGCATTATTAAGTTTTTATTATTTAGTTATAATTTTCTTTGAAAATTATGATGCCAATAAATTACCACGTTAGCAAACTGCTTAAAATCTTAAAGGTAGAATATACATAATAATATATTTTCTGTGCTAAAACCAAAAGAAAGAGTAGTATCTTTTTTTCAGAAGAATGTTGTTTAATTTCAAAATTCTATTAGTCTCCTCTTTGATAAAGGCATGACTATTGGTTCCGTGATTATATCTTGAATAGTTTTATTTCTCTAAAAAAAACGTGTTTGGATGTCTGAAATTACGCATCGAGGTTTACGTATATTATATCCAAGGCTGCTGACACAATTTAAAGGCATCGAATGAAGAACTAAAACCAATATACACTGAACCTGTCTAGAAGCCACATTCCGTATTTAATGATTTACAAGATAAAAAAAAATGTACACCTTGAAATATTTAATTTATACTTTACTGACCGTTGATTTGACGGCAATGAAATTGTAGGAAAGCTCCTGATAATATCTAGAATATGAGTAGTGAGATTTGGGCGGCTTTCACATCGGGATCTCGAGAGCCGATGAGAGTGAAGTGAGGTGTGGAGCAGCGCTGGAATGCAAGGGCGTGTGAAAGGAGAGATCCCCGAGAAAACCCGTAGACTGGTGGCATCGTCCGGCACTATTCCCAAATGCGATAATCCGGGAGTGAGTACGCCGGGAATCAAACTAGGTTCGCCTTACAGGAAGGCTAGCGCTCTAACCGCTACACTCACGAACCTCGGCCCTTCGAGAATTTTGTAGAAGTAAAAATGCGGCTTTTAAAACTAAGATCCAGCAATACAAGTTCGGTCATTAACACAACAGTGACAAAAGTAATACTAAACGAATGCTTCCCCTGTTCGATCTCAACTCACGGCGGCCGGGAAAAATTACGGACAGGGATTTTCAGGTGCGAAGTGTGGCAAACATTGTCGTGGTGTGTGAGGGGTTTTCTCGGAGCATTCCTGTTTCCTCGGGCGTCTTATTTCCGCTGCTTACCCATCACTATCTCGTCTCTCGTCTCACACGTGCTTGGGGGTGGCAGGAACGACGCCCTATTGGTCTAACCAACCTCCGTTGGATACGTCACTACGTGCTATCTGGCTGAACCCAATGAACGGTAGTGCTATGCTAATAGATATATTTGCTCGCGGGCAAGGGTGAACTTTATCGCTACTTGAGAGCACGAAATTTATGTTAAATTTTTTATGTCCAAAAAAATAAAATTTGCACATTCCATTCCTGTTGATTTTTGTTTGTAAGAAACGAAGGACAACAGCAGCCAACGTAATTATATTGGCACAAATTTGTGTAATAAATCGGTATTTGGACGTAGCAATGTGAATTGTAGCTTTATACTCGTTACTGTTTATTTTTTAAAATCCCGTTTTTTTAACATATATTAACTACACAAACCTACACGTAGGCACAAATATAAATAGATACGTACATAAAAGCATGCGCGCACATATGTTTATACACACATATATGTGCATACATACGTACGTAAATACAGGCGTACATAAAAATATGTACATATAAGCAGATAGAAATTCATATATATACATACATATGCAAGTAAAAATTGATTCCGAAAGGAAGGAAAATAGATACGTTAGATTAAATTTAAATCGCTTGGAACGTAAGTCAGTTAACAGTTAAGTCAGAGAGATGTGTATTTGTGCTGAATCAGTTAAAGAGGAAAACTTATCTCTTGAAGCTTAATTAGTATTGGTATGTAAAAAAGAAAAAATACTTATGGCATATATTACAATCCATATAACAAGCTACTTAAAAATCAGTCCTATTTTAAAGATTATCTTAATCGAATGATAAGTAATCAATATTTTAAGAGCACTAATGTTTCTTATAATTTCAAGTTATGGCAAATGTATAAAGAGAGAGAGCGACAGATATAGTTTAATTAATAAGTTGGCTATTTTCAGATTTCTAGAATAAAGTTGTATGCCAGGGAGAATGTAGAGATCAGCGATATGGAGAGAGCACCTATACATAACGTAATAATATTCATTTCATATAGGGCCACGGTGGTGTAGGGGTTAGGGTTCTCGCCCCCCCTCCCCCAATTAGGCGAACCGGGTACGATTCCCGGCGGGGTCTCCCGGATTTTCGCATGTGGGAATCTTGCCGGACGATGGTTTTCCTGGTTCTCTCGGTGATTTGCCGTTCCCCACCCCTTCATTCCGGCGCTACTCCATACTCACCTCAATCACCTTCATCGGTTCTAAAGACCTCGCTGTTAAGAGCCGCCATAATCTCTTCACTCACTCAATTAAAAATCATAACGGTAAGTATTAAACAACATTTTTTAATAATTTGGTTTTTGATTACATACACATATAATTGTGTAACAAAAAAAATACATAAACAAAAACAAATTTCAGTTCAGTACTCAGTTCCCTCTGTTTGACACGTGGTACTATAATAACTTAAAAAATGTCTTGTTCCACTGGTAACAGAGTTCGTGTTAATGAAATAACCGTGACAATTTATAGTTGGCCTACAGTTAAAACTTTAAACGTTTCACTCACTAATTCTCACATAAGTGACTACGTGAAGTTTGTATAGCGAACATATTGTCTGTCGTTTTGTCCGGGACTGTATTCCGGTTCGTGCATTTCAAGTAGTAAGAAAAGGCTTCGGAGAGGTCCCGAGGTGTGGCCGGATTCTTCAACAAGAAAAGAATGAGTCTGCAAAAATTTCTATTTAATGTGAGGTTTACCATCGCTGCTCTTTTATTTCGTCTCTCTCTCTCTCTCTCTCTCTCTCTCTCTCTCTCTTTCTCCACGTGCTCGCGCCGGAGGAGGAATGAAGAATACGTGACGAAGGAGGCTGAGGGAGGGGAGGTTTCTCCTTTTCTCTCGTTTGTAGGACGCGGACGGATCCCTGCTCGCGAGACATATCGCCCGGATTCGGAAGATCGCAGCGACAAAAGGCAAGCCACGGATGTCTGGAGAGGGAGAAGAAACAACTAGAGTCGGGCGAGCTACAAGCGCGCATGCGCTCCCAGTCGCTCGCTTTACCTCCTCGCCGTATGTAAATCGGCTTCACGCCGCCACGTAGGAACAGTCACGCCACTCGCTCTCCCGAAACCATTTCACGCCACCTTACCCGCGCGATTGTGCCTAATGCATGTTATACAAACAGTATTACACAGGCCGGGGCGACGGCAGGCCTCCTAATGGCCGGCCCGCCGCGTCCGACGTAGAACTGTACCTGATAAATGCTCGCTTTGCGTCGTAATGGCCGGGAAACTTATTTTCTTATTCGTGCTCGAGGGGAATCAATCTCGCGCGCGGCGAGGAAATATGTCGCCCGGTACATTAAAGGTGGTTAAATATGCCGCGTGTAGCCATTACGCCGGCACTTTGGAGAAGACGCCCGGGAACGTTATTTAATACGAATAAGATTTGTCAATAATTCTTCCGCGCGTACATTGTCACTCGTTCCTGCAGCGGAGAATAAGATTTTCCTTTTTAAGGCGAAGCTCATTTTTGGTCGCCATGCCTTACGGTGAAATGAATGAGAACTTGTCAAGCAACATCCCGAAAACAAGAACCTGGAAGAGATATAAATTAGTTCATTTTCTTGCGTCCACGTTAAACATAATAAAATATCAACCATTTCAACTTTTAACCTTACATCATTGGTCAATGTCGGTATATTTGCTCTAGTAAACCCGAATAATATATCGCTGCAGTAAAATCCAATAGTACGAATTTAATTTGTTAACTTTTAATTTTCTTCTCATATATTCTTCACTTTTTTTTCAGAATCATTGCACTGTGAAGTAACCTGGAACAATGTATGTTTTGAAAAACACAATTTACTTACGATAACTGCTCTTCTGAAACCAACAGCTATATACGTAATACAGTCCGCTATTTTAGTAGGTATCGACGAACGAATAAAATTTTTTTTTACGAAATGAATCGCTGATTTAAATTGATGTTTCAGTATTTCACTATTTATGTATTTTGTATGCAAACCTAAATACACTACGAATCTTGCAAAGTTAAATTATTTACATTCCTTCTTAATCAGTTCTCCATTCTTATTTCCTCAATGCATTTGTTTGTTACTTACATGTTCCAATAATAAGACTTTTGAAGAAAAAAATTCCTTCGAAAAATATGAACTACCTTCAAATTTGACCTTTTATCTTTCATAATAATATCATAACAATTCCTCGTTATGGGTTAAATAGTCATGAACGTTTCCAGAATACAAACGTATCTTAAATGCCTGGCACAGTTAAATCAAAACGGCCCCACCTTTTTACCTCAAGCCAAACCGATTAATATATCATCGCTCTCATGCGCGCTCGACGGAAAGAAAATTAAAATTTCAGAGCTCTTGAATAATGGACACTTTGTCATCAAGCACTAATTTTCCACCGTCGCTTTCCATACCGGATTTTACATTTCCCCGACTCCGCTCGTAAAGAAGCCAGAGCATTTTAAAAATAATATTACAGAAATTCTTGATGCAAATTTACTCTTGATTCATGGACGGGATGGAAACGAACGAGGCTGATACTAATTGGAATCCAGATTAACTGGAGAAGAAAAAAAGATGAAGAGGAAACAAAGAAAAAAAATTATATAACGTATGCATTAATGCTCCGGAAGTGCCTATCATTCTGCGCACTCGAAAATCTCCTGAATTTTCCCAGCTTCCAGTATCCTACGGTCAAACAAAGGTGAACATTTTCCTAGCTTCCAAAGAATCCATTTCATTCATTCACTGCTTCCAGCCTGTGCCCACGTNCAAACAAAGGTGAACATTTTCCTAGCTTCCAAAGAATCCATTTCATTCATTCACTGCTTCCAGCCTGTGCCCACGTTAACTATGTACCTTTCCACCAACATCCTTCATGCTTTCAGTTTTCATCCTTTACTATCCCTATTATTCTTCTTTCTCTTGCACTTTCCGTATTTATTTTGGTATTCTTCGAAGCCTCTTCCTTGTAAATCTGACGTGCATAATTCTTTCTGTTTATTTATTCCCGTCGTGCTGTTTGGGCATGTCATCCCGAGCCATGCTGTTGCTTGGCCTTTCTGATCTATAGTGGCATCCATCTTCGCTTGTCGTAAACTGCACTCCCATAGCTTACTTATATTTTGTTACCATTTCTAGTACCTACTATTACTCTAAATATTTCAAATATGGATCCAAATATGATCGTGGACATCCTATACGCGCTGAAAAATTTCTACTTGAAATCAAATGGCATCGAGTTGTTCAATAATATTTAAAAAATAAATTTTTTATTACCTACGTTTAACGTAAACGAATTCAATAGTAGCCAGTTTTGATTTATACTTAAACATAAACATTGTAGGCCTACAGAATGGTAAATCGTTAGGTATAAAAAGTAAAAATTTGCTACTTATAAATATAATATAAATAAATATAGTGTTACACAGCTGGTCCGGGTCCTTTCTATATGTAGAGAATGTGATAATCACATACTGCAAGTACTGCGCCGGTTTTAATAAACCTCAGATTCTGCATTTCACATTTTTTTATTTATTTCGTCACCGCCTCACTACTTTTATTCACGTACCTACATCCGGCACTCACCGGCCACTAAGTGTTCTTGCACGCCATATGGCTTCTCTCCACGCCATCAAACTGCCTCAATATTTTCTAACTCTGTTTTTCAAATTCGTCTTCACGCTTTCCAACACGTTTATAAACAGCATGGCAGCAATGGTCTCCTTCGTGTCTTCCAATTTCTTTAGTGGGACCATTTTTGTCAACCGTCTTGCAGTCGTTACACATATTATGTTATCAGAATACATTATCTGCGCCTTGTCTGTTACCAGCTTTCGTCTCCTCTTCCTTTAGTGTGCTACCTACAAACCTTGATATGACCCACCATTCTACTTCTCCTCTACGTTCACGAATTCCAGCACCAGATTCGTCACATTTGCATACTATCTCTGCATCAAATGCCGTATGGAAAAAAAACACACACACACACACATATATATATATATATCTTTTCTACGTTGAGATATCTCTTTTTCTGAACCGATGTCGTTCTTCCGTTTAATTACATTTCATACCTTCTCTCAACATTCTTCACATGATTTCGTCATAAACTTTTCGTGGTTGCCGTAAGTGATTTTTTCTTTTCTTTATTGGTCCGTTTCTTAACTTCACATTCTTTAAGGGCTGGCAGCGTAATTAATTTCCTCCGCCTGTTTTGATCTGAAATATCCTTATATATTGGTCGTAGGTCTGCGTTCAGTCTCGGCACTCGCATCTCTCTTGGCATTATTGCCCATTGCACTGTTAATTAACCCTCCTCCAGGACTTTTTCTCTTTTGGCTTTGTTGATGTATCTTCTACAACCCATCTCTATGACGTGTACAGTAGAAAAATAAACTTTTTACCTATACGGAATTATAATTTTGCAAACTATTTAGCAAAAATATTAGTATTACTGCAAGAAAAACATTGTCTTTTGCATTTAACACCAAGCAGTCGTTTATTTCTACTCCATGACTGTGTTAAAATTATTTTCACTCCTTTCCGCGCTGCATAAAAAATTATCACCGTGGGTAAGAATTGGTTAACACATTATTTTGAAATGGCTGTTTATAAACGATATTCTCGGTGACTTGTACATTCAATGGTGAGCTTCGACAGCCATTACATAAAACCATTCTTGCTTGACATACAATTAGCTACTGACAGCTTAATTAATGTATGTGTAAATGCCAGCTTTTTTCTGTAGCGGTACATCTGCTACCCTCATGAAAGTTACTACTTGATAGGTTAAAATTTATTTCGTGAATTCGCAAGTATCTATATAAAACGCCTCGAAAACANCATGAAAGTTACTACTTGATAGGTTAAAATTTATTTCGTGAATTCGCAAGTATCTATATAAAACGCCTCGAAAACCTTTTGCATCACAGGGTTTACCCAGTCATTTGATTGCTCATGGTCCAAAAGAAGATAAGTGTTAAAATTAACACTGCNTTTTGCATCACAGGGTTTACCCAGTCATTTGATTGCTCATGGTCCAAAAGAAGATAAGTGTTAAAATTAACACTGCCCGTAGAGCATACCATTAAGGATGAAGGATACAAAAAAAATATTATTTTATAATTATCCAGAATATTGTTCAACGTGTACGCATTGTATGTGACAGCAATTTACTCGAATAGAAAAATGTCACAATTCACATTTTTTTTTTAATAATATGATGTAAAATCCTAATTTTTCTTCTTTGCTGCAGCCATTGTAACGAATATTAAAAGGTTCTAATTAAAAAAAGTTACTACTAAAAATAATGCCGAGGGATACAGCTTGACATATTTGTGATTACCAAATAAGAGGCCATGCATTAAAACAAATTTTCAAATATGCAAAAAAAAATATTTTAAACGTTTGTTTTCATATAGTCCTGTATATATGGTCTCTTATTCAGTAATTACAAATTTGTCACGTGGTAGCTCACAACATTAGTTTAAGTTGTAATTTTTTCATGTCTATTATTAAGTTAGTATTTGTCATTTAGGCTGCAGCAAAACAGAACAATTTTGGATTTTACGTAAAATGTTAAAAAAAAATATGACGTGCAAATTTTTTTTTTTTGAGGAAATTTTTATTACATACAATGGGTACAACTTGAACAATGATTGGTACAAATATTAATTAATTAATTGTTAAGTACACAACACCCTTAACGAATATATTCATGTAATGCGACGACTTTCCCAGCGAACATTATTCATGTGCAACCAGTTAGAAGTGGTGCAAAACTATTTATGGGGTGCATATTAAAACAATTGGTCCAATTATTTTTTTTCTGATATTCTCTCTGTTTGCGTACTACTTGCTGTCGTCTGAAAAATAAGTCCTCTGCCTTTTTTTACCTGCACTCTGCCAACAAATTTGAATGATTTATTAGTTAAAAAATTTCGTAATAATAATCAAGCAAATCACTTAAACGAAAAATTTTTGTATTCAATTTTAAGAAATTTTTTGATACAGAATAGCTGTGTTTTCCTAAACAGTGTGATATTTTCCTAAAATGTTTTAAAATGTATTTGTTGACAAACTTATGCAATGGACTCTGAATACAGTACTCACAAACTCAAAGTGAGGTAGAATACAAATTCTCACGAGGGTATTATTGCATTGCATTTGTGTGGTCGAGATAACTGTCTCTTGGAGGAATTTCGCAACGTACATTAAGAGAGTTTAAAAAAAACTTATAGGGCATGGGACATAAATTAATGCTTTAGAGGTTATACGTGTTTTACAATTTTATGGTAACAAATAAATGAAAACGAAGAATGTGTTATGATAAAGAATTGTGTTTACTAACTATAAAAATCAAGTATTTTACAACTGTGATTTATTTATACGAGGGTATTTCTAGGAACATAAAATTTTATGTTATCTCTGGGTAATATATTATTAAAAATAAATTCACCAACATTGTAAAATAGTTTGTTCCGAACCTGGGGGAAACCGTAATGTAGGATAACCCTTCTTTTTTTTCTATGTTGGGTTCTTAAATTCCGTAGAATTTATTTGACGTATTTTTCATTTATGCCCTACACCCTTTTAATATAAGGGCGTAAGTTTTGACATTGAACATTATATTTAATGGTGTAGTTGGACGCCGGCTTCAGTTTTGATGCTTAATGCGGTATTCAGACATGAAATTGGTTAATTTGTTTTTCTTCATAAGTATAATATGCGCGCCAACTATTTGATGGCTAAAGAAATCTGTTGAGAATCTGTAACAGTTTTAATTTTTATGTGAACTTAAAATTGTAAATTCATTTCATTTTGGTTTTGTATTTCTCTCTTGAGAATGTATACAGTAGTTAAAAAGTATTTGAGCTAATACAGAATACCGTGCCTTTCACGAGTACGATTTCATTCTTCACGTTTCTTCAGCAACGTGTTTAACAAGTACATTTTGAACTAGAAGTAACCGAAA
The DNA here is from genome assembly GCA_002778355.1 of Clitarchus hookeri. NCBI lineage: Eukaryota > Metazoa > Arthropoda > Insecta > Phasmatodea > Phasmatidae > Clitarchus > Clitarchus hookeri. The sequence goes on from NQII01000044.1 coordinate 1,604,075, forward strand.
TATGGTAAGCCTAATGGGAAATAAACACATATAAATGTTCTTTTTTGTTATTCTGAAATTTAAACAAGGGCTTTTTTTTATGAGGTAGAAATTTTTTTAGACCCCATTTGAGTAAATATTTCGCATTGGGGTAGGGTTTTAATTGGCTATATTTTAGTATACTACATTAAAAAATCTGAATTATAATAGAGAAGAAGTAGATAAAGACACAAGATTACAAAGAAAGACTGTTGACCATTTAAAACCAAATTTAGATGTTGCAAACAAAACATTTTTATGCGTGGTGTACTTAAGACGGCACAACAATTATTTCGTTGTCACGACCAATGCATTCTGTTCAACTATACTAATATAAATCATTCATAACCTGGAGCTTTACGAATGAGTCACCCCAGGGAAGATGACTGGACATTGAGATTGCAGTGTACAGTTCCGATCAAAAGTTATCTTCCTGTGCCTTATGTACATATTTGTGTTTACTAGGTCTGAATTGATTAATTTGCTTTTCCTTCGGATATTAAAATTCTAAATTTGCATCTGGAAGGAGTTTATCAGCACAGTTTGGGTTGCGTCTAAATCAAGAATCATTCCGAATGAAAAAGCCAAAAATCGAAGAGAATGAATCTTTCAGAATTTCAAAGATTTTCGCAATACATCAAGGACTTTGTTCTTACGTGCAGATAAGTTAAAAATTTCACTAACGGAGTCAATGGCAGAAGCCAAACATGTCCCCACCACACTTTGTGATTTAAATTTCTCGTCTGCTATGCAGAACTGCCATGACCTGAAAAATGTGATAAAGTATTTGTTGCAACCTATATTTAAAAAAAGTGTAGAGCCACATGGTGGATAATTTGTGCAGTTGTAAACAATTTTGCTATTCAGGTTTTTTTCTTCGTTTTTCTTTGAATGAACTCTTACTACTTTCAGTATAGTTAACCTTAGACTATAGAAAGTATTTTCGATGAGAAAAAATACATTTTATTGCAAGTTAATAATAAATATTAATGTAACGTTTTGAATCTTTTGACGTTGATGATTTCACTACCTGTTAGTTATGAAAACGAGACATTTATGTGTCTCGATTTACTGTATAACAAAACTGAGGTTATCTTGCAGTGTCTTGCATTTTTAAATTATGATTGTTTTGTGGATTATCAATCAGCGGGACCGGTGCTTTATAATTGTTGAGGTAATCGACAATAAAAAACTATTCCACAGACACACAATGCTTTAAATACCAAAAACTTCCTTTTAGTTCTTCCAATATCTTCAGAAATGAAATTCTTAATGGTTAAATTAGTTCACTAAATCGGGAAGTCGTTGAAGCGTCTTTTTAATTTGCAGATACTGTAATTGTTAATACTTCTTTACTTCTGAAGAGAAACCTGCTATAACTGAAAACGCAGCGCTGGAATGTCCGTGTTGTAGCAAGTCATTAAAGTGATGAACTGACGATCGTATGGTCGCAAATAAAACGCCATGCACTCTGATGTCATTGATATGGTTAATTAAAATCCATCTCCGATATACTGAACGCTTCACAAGTTAGCGCAATACGTTTTATTTTGCGTCACGCTTAAAAAGGTATCAATTTTTTTTGTTGCGAATGTTTTAGTAGTATTTCTTTATGGGCAATTAAAAGGTTTTTTAGAATTTTTTCGTAATAACTAAGAATAATAACGTTACGCAATTGTGATTTCGTGAATCCATTCAATTAAAAAAAAATTTAATTTTTGTTTAATAATTCATTTTTTCTTCTGTATTTATTACCGTGCACGTGCAGTTTCCTTAAGGAGTAATATCTCATCGAGTGAGTAGCCACAAGACAGAAATATTTTAGGAGAGGAATGTAGCTCTGTTCGAGAGCAACTTCGAAAGGGAGCAATTAAGAAAGTGAGGCAAACGAAAAACTTAAATATATCTATTGTACAGTTTTCTGAATATAGAATACGTAAAATTACATAACGTGCGTTACAACACAGACCTCCTGTCGTGCATTGGAATATCTCAAGAAATAATAACTTTGGGTCGTGTTCAGTCACTCATGAACCGTCAGCTGCACTTCTTCGTCGGACTTGAAACCTGCATCACCTTGCCACACTTTCATTCTGTAACGAATTTCGATGGATTTTATACCTTGACTAATGAAAACAAGAAGTTACCGTTATAAGTAATTAGCCTGCTTTCCTCTACATGTGTGCAAATAATTTTTAATGACGTTCTTAAACCCTTACATGTTTGTTAGTCATTAAGGTCTCGTTAGAAACAATGCCATAAGAGATGAAACCAGAAGAATATGCAACATTAGTGAGACAATTATAAATATACACGTGCCTCAACCGGAACTTGAACCCAGAAAACATTGCAACATCAGATACCGTGAAATAAACGGCATTACAGATGTCGGATTCGGAGTATCAACATCGGATATATTCAGTCAAATGTTTTCAATTATATGGTTTAATAACCAGAAATAGTTAAAGAGGCGTCATTTTGAAAATCAGTGCCTGTGTCACTTAAAACACGGAAGTTTACAAAACCTACCGTAGCGCTACTTTTGTGAAGGATTTGATGGAATTGGATTGATTAAAAAACTGCCAAAAATGTTTCTGTACGCAATGCTTCTAACAGATACTGTCAGCATAAAAATGTTGGTTCAATGGCCTTAAATCGTTTAAAAGATACGACACTTCATTCCTGCACTGCTGCGTACTCACCTCGCTTCATTCTCATTGGCTCTCAAGACCTCGATGTTAAGAGCCGCCGAAGTCTCTTCGCTTACATAATTAATTTAAAAAATGGACGATAAAAATTTATGCATTAGCACATTCAATGATTGTATACTACCAGTATACAAAGTAAAGTTAAATTCTATTATACAGTTTCGTAGATATAGCACAGTAAGCTAAAATTATTTTTAAGCCGCAATTCGGAAAATAAGTGTACGTCACATTTAAAAAATATAAATATTTATATAACCTACCACAGTACAACTTCATCCCAAATTTGGTAAGAATGGTTTGATTGTTTCCCGAAATATGACATCAAAACTTGGTTTTCAATGTGGGTCTAACCTACAAAGTAGCAGAAAATTAGGCTCTGTATAGAGAAATTTGATGGTCGTAATTAATTATAACAGCACACAAAGTTAAGCTAAAATTTATTTCGTTGATAAAATATACTGGGCTATAATATTTATGTATCCCCCGTTTTTAAAATAAGTGCGTGGCTTACGTAATACTTACAGGTTTACAACACCTGCTGCAGTGAATAAACTTTCTTTATTCGTGTGGCACTATCTTAACAAAATGGCGGACACAAGAAGCTTCGTGCAGATAGAGTTCATAATTGTTATAAGTTCTGCAAGCATATCAAGTAAAATTAGAATTGATTACATGGTGCTGGCCTCCTGTGTTGCATTCCGCCGCCGGTCTGAGGTGCGGGGTATTATGGGTTAGGTAAGGTATTGGTGTTAGCTTAAGTTAGGTTATAAGTTAGTTTGTAAGTCGTCCCTTGATAAGCCTTCAGGCATTACACTGGGCGACCTTAATAAGCTCTATACAATACAATTACATTGTTATGACGATATAGCATTCTAAGCTAAGATGCCTATGAGGAAGCCATTTTGAAAATAAGTGTCAGACATAATTAAATCATATCATTTAACACTACCTGCCGCAGTGCTACTTCGTTGCCAAATTTGGTAGGAATCAAATAATTGTTTCCCAGGATATGACATAAAAATGTATTCATTCATGTAGTGCTATATTAAAAAAAGGTGGACTAAAGATGCTCCATATAGACACAGTTGAGAGCTGTAATGTCTCCTGCCAGCATACAAAAAAAAATTGGAATTGATTACATGTTTTCGACGATAAAACATTCTAAGCTGCAATTAACTATGTGAACGCCATTTTGAAAATAAGAGTCTGACATACTTAAAACGTATAATTTAACATAACCTGGCGCAGTACTACTTGTTTGACAAATTTGGCAGGAATCGGTTTTTGGTTTACCGAGATATAACATAGAAACATTATTTATTCATGTAGCGCTATCTCACAAAATGGTAGACAAATGCAGCTATATGTTAGCGCATATGATGCTTGTAATATATTCTTTCAGCACACAAAAGTTGGCCGAAATTGGTTTAATGGTATAGTAGATATGCCAATTAAACCTGAAGTATTTGTATGGATGTAATTTGGAAAATGAGTACCTAATAAAGTTAAATTAATTACGTTTAGCCACCTGTCATAGTATTACTTGAATGTAAAGTTGGGTGATAATTGGTTTAATAGTTTTTGAGGTATATCATGTAAAATATGATTTCATTTGGTGCTATCTTCCAAAATGGTGGACCAGCAATGATGTTTATTTAAAAATGTAATGTTTACACGATGTTCTACCAGCATACAAAATTTGGTTTAAATCGGTTGAATTGTTCCCAAGATATGATATATCTTCCAAAATTATAATATTGCCACCATTTTGAAATCAAGCACCCAGCGTGATCAAAAACTATAAAGGTCAGACGTCCTTACTAAGTTCTATATGTGTACCGAGTTTGGTGAATTTCGGTTCTCGCTTTTAAAGGTATTTTTGGTTTCAAAATAATTTGAGGAGGAGGGGGGTGGCAAGCACACATGAAAACACACACACGCACACACACACATACACACACACATATTCACACAGACACGCAGATAGGAAAGCGATCTCATACTCCTTTTCTTTCCTTCGTAAAGTAGGCTAAAAATAACAGATATATTTTCCTCATGTTGACAGTGAAGCGGATATCCGCTGCGCCCCCGTGTAACGTTCCAGCATTTTTATCGGTTATCTGTCACACTATACCAATATCTCTCATCATCTTACTGGACATATAAAGAGTGTTACGATTATTAATCGCATTTTCAAGGTTACAATTGATATTCCGTCGTATTTCTAACAATCAAAAAAGGGGCATGAATCGGCCATTAATTTCTTTTTGCAAGAAACCTTCCTGCTTTCTCCTGTAGTGATTTCGGAAATTATAGTGAATCGAAATCAGGTAGTGAATCGAAATCAGGATAGTCCAGTAATCGAACCCAAGTTTTCTCGAATTGCAATCCATTGTGTCACCACGAAGCCACATCCCTGGGTAGATAGAAAATGCCAGGAAGGATTCAGTCGAAATCACTTTCTGCGACGTGTAAAGCAAGGCGGAGTGTTACACCGGGTTTGAGTACACAAGTGAAAACTGTTAAGAAAATATACGGGCCATGTCATATTAAGAACAACCGTTTGGTCACAGCGGCTCCGTGAACCTAGAGTACGATATGTGCGGGGCACCACACCATATAAAAATAAGTGTTGTGACAAAGGCAGTTAATTAGACATTGTATAGTTCCACATTTGATACATCATGTTTGCTTGTTTGTTTTATTGCGTCCGTTAGATATTTTTTCTTTACATAGCTGTACAAAGATATTGGACAAGTCAAATAAGTAAAATTACATTATACAAAGTTTATACTCTGAACGGGCACACACGCACGCATGCTCACTCACACGTTAAAACGCACGTACACACAACATATATTTTCTTCATATGTCAATGATATTCTTCCAACATGCTGTAGGGTGTCATAGTTTTACTGAAACAGAATAAAAAGGGTACGAAAAAAACAGGAACAAGAAACATGTACAATGAAATATTATACAGTAATTTAATAATTTTTGTAGTTTAGATATTCATCTACGCTATAACATACACATTCAATAAACCATTATTCCAGATATTCATTAAGAGTTTTGGTTAGAGAAACAAATTTCTGGAAGGTGTTGTGGTAATTTATTGAAAAGTTGGCTACCAATGTAGGATTGCCCATTCTATACTAGTATTAAGTTAACTGAAGCCACGTGAAAGATTTTTTTTATTCTAGTGTCATGCTTATGAAAGGAATCATTTTTCTGAAATAAATGACGGTTTTTGGATACTAATATGAGTACTGAAAATATGTACTCACATGAAAATGTTAAAATCTCTGAGTTTTTGAAAGAGGACTACATGAGTCTGCCTTTCTTTTGCCATTGATTATTCTTACAGCTCTCTTTTGCATGAGAAACACTTTTTTACTGTCAATGAAATTACCCAAAAAAATTATGCTATAACACATTATGGAATGAAAATATGCAAAATATACCATTTTTGTTGCATTTTTGTTCAGGACCTCTACAACACTTCGTAGAGCGCACCAGACTGAACTTAGTTGAGGTAAAATGTACGCAAAGTGAGATTTTTAGTTAATTTTATTGTCTACTTTTAACCTAGAAACTCAGTAACTGCTGGTTCATTAATTTTGCCTCTGTTGCAGCCAACATATGAATTAGTGTATTTTTCTGTAATGTAATGACATAACACTTTAATAGACACCACTCTACAATACAAAGATAACTTATGAGTAGTGACCTGCAAAAATTGCGTTATTATTTGGCATCAGGCTAAACATCACAGTGCTGTATGCTCTCGAGCCGGCGTCGTTTCTTCATCGGCTGCACCATAGATGTAGAAGGCACTACCTTTATGAATGAAGTGCGTGTGATTTGACTACACTATTTTAAAGTGAAAGTTTATCGGCGCAGAGTTACCCACGGCATGTCAAATTAAGTATTGACCAATGACAAACGTATTGCAAAGGTACATGTGTTTAAAGTTTAACGTGCCCCCAAACAATAACGCGAAATTTTGCATGTCTGTACATACGAGCCGAACTAGCGGTCTCCAATGATATTCGACAACACACTGTCAGCCCGGCGGTACTTGTATCAGATGTTCAAAGTATCCATCATACATTCTCTGGCATGCGGCCGCGCGTCACAGAATACTACCTTGCATATAATCCAGCTTCTCTTCATCAACGGTATTAGTTGCTGCCTCCATTACAGTAATTATGTGTAGTTGGTGCTATGCCCCACGCAATCACTTGCTAGATTCATGAGGTCAGTGCTATGCTCACATAATCACATGCTCGATTCATGAGGCTGGTGCTATGTCCCACACAATCACGTGCTCGATTCATGAGGCTAGTGATATGCCACATACAATCACGTGCTCGATTCATTAGGCAAATGCTATGCCCCACACAATCACATGCTAAATTCATGAGGCAACTGCTATGCCCCACAAAATCACATGCTCGATTCATGAGGCTAGTGCTATGCCCCACACAATCTCGTGCTAGATTCATGATGCAAGTGCTATGCCCCACACAATCACGTGCTAGATTCATGAGACCGGTGCTATGCCCTACACAATCACGTGCTAGATTCATGAGGCAAGTGCTATGCCCCACACAATCACGTACTAGATTCATGAGGCAACTTCTATGCCCCACAGAATCATGTGCTAGATTCATGACGCCGGTGCTATGCCCCACACAATCACGTGCTCGATTCATGAGGCCGGTGCTATGCCCCACACAATCATGTGCTAGATTCATGAGGCTAGTGCTATGCCCCACACAATCATGTGCTCAATTCATGAGGCCAGTGCTATGCCCCACACAATCACATGCTCAGTTCATGAGGCTGGTGGTATGCCCCACACAATCACGTGCTAGATTCATGATGCCGGTGCTATGCCCCACACAATCACGTGCTAGATTCATGAGACCGGTGCTATGCCCCACACAATCACATGCTCAATTCATGAGGCTGGTGCTATGCCCCACACAATCACGTGCTCGATTCATGAGGCCGGTGCGATCATACGGTTGGTCATCATACCGAACGACCAGGGGCACCGGTTTTTTCGCGAAAAGACTTCAAGGCGATTTGTGTTCCAAAACACTTAGAGTTCAGAACCACTTTGGTTATTGGAGCTTTTGAATTGTAACGTGTCTTATCTGCGTGCCTGCGAACCGTGGATGGTCGGTATCGGATAAGCTTTGTTCTGAGTGGCTCAGTCACGTAACATGCTCTCTTCGCACAAAGACAAGACGTCAATAGACAAATGAATACTGCAAGTACGGAAGTAGGCTATTGAAGTCTAGCCTCCGCGGAAATCTTTGAACAAAAAAAAAGTGGCCCCAACAAATGAACCGTATATTTTCTTCTCCATGTTCAATTCCTCTCGCAATGCTATCTTTACAATATGCCATTATTTTACACACTGTATTTTTGTTTTGGCGGGAATACATTGATGAGAATGCATCAGCTGAATCCAAAAAGCAAAGCAACATCGACATTGTAATTCTGTCTGTGCTGTTTTCTGTGTAAAAAGCCAGACGCGCAAGTAACACGAGAATGGGCATTTAAAAAACATTTAACGCCTTTCACAAATTTCGATCATGTCCTTAAATAACAATACAATTAAAAATCGGTTTACGAAAGAGAGTACCGTAATATAAAAGAATACGAGAAAGTCTTTTTAAGTCAAATTAGTTGGGGGCAAAAAGCTAATGCAAAACGTAAACTCCATATAAGGTACCAAAATATTTGAGTAAATGGAAAGGCTGAAATTTGCAAAGCAAAAATACATTTATAATGTAATGACAATTTTTTGGGATAGTTGCAGTATGAATTATGAAACAAATAAATTCCCTTCGAATTTGGAAATACGGAAATTTTTCAGAGGTCTGTTAGCCGGCAGCGATTATTACTGAGACAACACGATGTTACAAAGCGAAAATAATCGTTTCTGCAGAAACTGTATCATTAAAACCCTTTACACTAAAATATTTCATTTATTAAAATTACGTGCAAATGTAAATCAAAATCACGGGTGGATCAACATTATTTTTCGCTACATGTGAACATAATATTCGTGACCCCGCCCGCAACAGTTATTCATTACAAATCATCCTCTTTCTAACTCTCTCTCTCTCTCTCTTTCTTTCTCACACTTTTACAATGATTTTGTGGTAGCAATTTTGAAAGCTGGTTATGCATTATTTATTTATTTTTGAGTACTCGGGAGGAATAAAAATTCAGGTTATGAACACTCTAAATTCTAAATCAATGGAAAACCGCTGATTCATACAGAAACTCAACTACTTGAATCAGTGAAAACTGCTCCACTTAGATTAAGAGGAAAACCACTCGTTGTTTCAGTAATACCATTTCGCTGATTGAATCAGTGGCGTGAAACAATTTCCACGAACGAAAATAAGTAACGGCCAATTGCGTGCGGCGAATCAAATATTGTTTTCATGGAATTTAGAGAAATAATCACGAAAAATCAACATATTTACGATATTCGCTGTTTATATTGCGGAATTTACCGTAATTAAAACAGTAAAAAATAATTAGACTGTCAGGAGTGAAGCCTCACCATTTCTGATTCTGTTCTTGGACCGCAACACTATCAACTGAGCTACCAAGCCAACCTTAGCCACGAAATGGAAATATATGTATTAAAATTCTTTATTGCAAGTACGTAGTTTTAAAATGCATGCCCTTTCTTTTTGTTGTTAGTTTAATTGGTAACTTTGGGATTATTAAAACAAATAGTACGTATGAGTTTCCTCACTAGACCACGTTTAATGTAGTTTAAACCCTTAAACCGAGCGCTCTGATGATTACGTAGAAAAGAAATGAAAGACGTAAAAACGGAACGAAAGACTGAATGTTCATGTAACCTCGTAAAACGGTATCGTGAAAGACGAAACTCACATTTTAGAAAGTACTTTTTATTTAATTTTATTAGTTTTTGCGTTGTTATTTCATTTGATACACGTTGATTATCTGATCCTTCAGTCAAAAAGCAAATCACTGAAAAACAGCGAATAAAATGTTTGACGAATCAGTGGAAAATGTCACTGATACAATAAGTGAAGGAAAACTGGTATTTTTCACTAATTCACCAGTTAAATTCACTGGAGTGGCTGTTGAATCAGTCAGGCACTGTTAACTGGTTTAAACAGGGAAATTCTCACTGGTTCATATTTAAAGCGCAAGTCTTCAAATATAAGAATAAACTACAATCATCATTAATTACTATTTTTATTTAATAGAACATGATTGTTTATGTCGGAACAGATTTTGGGTTTGCCTAAGTCAAAAGTAAATATTGACATCATGATTAATTAAATATTGGAATAAATAAATAATGGCCAAGAAACTTTATCTCAGCTTCCTTGGTGAGATAAAACCTATTGGATGATGAAAATCAAAAGCGCTTACGTAATTGTGAAATATATATATTTCCAGAATAAAAATACCAACATTACAATAATATGTCTTATGTATTGCAATATAAAATCAAAATGCAGCTTCCAGCCCTGCAGTTCGGTGCTTACGTGACTGTGTGTTTCACATGGGCCTGAAACCGTTCGCTCACGCAATCATTTCGAAGAATAAGTGTAGCGATAGTGTAATATTTCGGTGTGCGCTGTTCTTGTGCTTAGTGTACGTTTTTCAACCAGTGGAAAACGTGTTGCGTGCTCAAAGACATTACCATCCGCCATTCATATACGAGAGGTGTGGTGACGTTCACAAGTCCTATTATCAGTCTCTCAAGACACTAGGAACTGATTCCTCGCTGGGTACAGTACTGGCCTAAAGTATCCGTGTGCAACATGCCCACAATCGTGAGCACGGTGTCTGGATGTGTTAATTCCGTCCGTGATCAACACGAATTCGGTACGTAGAGACACCTGACTTTCAAGAAAAAAAATTTTCGCTCGTTATAATTCAATATATTACATGTACACCCGTAATTTAATTTTGATAACTGGCTGCGTGTGCGAGTGGGATTTTATCCTCTTCACTTACTGGACCAATCAGAATTAGGGCTGTATTCATAAACGTAACTTTAGCACTAGCTTTGTCAAGTCAAGAAAATCTTATTTTATTTCTCAAGCTCCTATTTCCATTTAATAAAGGGGTCTCCCACCTAGGCGAACCGGGTAGGCTTCCGGGCGGGGTCACTCCCCTATTTTTGCATGTGGGAATCATGACAGACGATGCCGCTGGCCGGTGTATTTTCTTAGTGATATCTCGTTTCCCTCGCCTTTGCATTCCGGCGCCGCTTCATACTCACCTCACCTTACCCTCATCAGCTCTCAAGACCTTGATGTTAAGAGCCGCCCACTTCTCTCCTCTCCACACCTCTCCACCCCACTCCATTTCATAAACAGTGTTTTCGATAGTCTCAAGCATATGCAAAAAAAACGATCTTCATGAAGGCCGTCTTATTTTTGCGTGCCATGAGACCGAATATTTATGTTGCATGGTCAGTCCTTGAAGTCGCAGTTTCGAACCACGTTTCATAGTTGAGATCTTGCTTAACGCGTGACTTTACGTAGAACCTTTCTTTAATCGCGGACGCTAATTGGTGAACTTCATACACTGAACCAGCGGAGACTTCTGCAAAATGAAGACCGCAAAGCTTGTGTTAGGTTAAGAGGGAATATCTAAATCGGAATGTTGTAAAAAAACCTCATCATACTGCTCTAAGAAAGTGTAGTTTACAAAATTGGAATACTTAAAGCCATTATTAGAGGACTACTCATATAATAGCAACATATAATACAACATGCAGTAACAGATATTTCCAAAATAAATATTTTTTAGTTGTTCTCAAATATAAATGTAGTTAATTATAGGTTAACACGTTAAATGAAACGAATTATACCAAACTATACAGCATAGTAAAAAAATATATAATTAATATCACTGTATATAAAAATAATTATCACATAGATGATTACATATACAAAGTTTATGTAATAAATATTATCATTTTATTCGGTTTTGTATATCGTAGTTCAATATGAATGCCTGCAGTTATGTGTTAAGTTAATCTTTGCCTGCTCTTGCGAAAAGGAAAAAAATCACTCTCTTCGTACAGTTTTCTCTACAAAATCTTATTATACACTTCAGCAACATTACCCTAAACAATTCAAATAACATTTAATTTTGTTGTACTTTAATTAACTAGCCTCTCTGTGTTTCCAGTCATGTATTAATTTTTGTAAAAAACCATCAAACAGTTTGTTTTTCTATTGGCTTGTAATGCCGCGCAGACATTATGTCGGGGTGATAGAAAATGCTTCGTTATTTCTTGTTTGAGTCTAGCCACAAAGTTTCGTTTCAATGCCAGACTTTCTACCACTTTTTAAACTAGTGCTAGACCCAGTGTGAGGGATAAAAAAACCAATTTTCTATTTAGCGAGTCACCTTAATGAAGATAATCTTATTTTCCAATTATGAATCGTAAAGCGCAAATAACGCTGTCTTGAGAAATAGGACTTGACCAATCTGTGCCTTAGGCTTCAATATGAATACCATCCATAGTGTTAGTCGCTACCCAAAATCTTAATTTCAGAGGCAATCACTTAAGACGTGTAAGTGGGTTCGTCGATATTCCTTCTGGAATCCGGTAAATTCCTATCTTTCAAATAGAGTTCATTGAATTGTTTGGCCAACAAGAAACAGTATTTTAAAAGGATTTAGTCACTTATGTACCACTTTCTGGTTTAAACGAATCGTGTTTAGATTACAGCTCTTTCTTAAAAAGAAATGTTTCAAAGAAAAAATATAATTTTAAACTTTATTCAAAAACAAAGCAGCAAATCCAAATTGGATGAAATTGTAAAGTTCCCTTATATAGAATGTAACAGAAAGTTCAATAAAAGGTACAATGAAATAGCTATATGTTTACAGAAATCCGTAACTTTAAAATCCCCTTTTCTTTAACAACTTCAATTTCTGGATAACATAACCAGCATTTTTTTGCAAGAATAGAATTTATTTTTACCTTTGTGCTTTTAACATAAAAATACATCTGAATTAAAGAAGATTTCTTTCCAGCTAGGTTGCATTCTGGGATGCTTTGCGGCTTCTTGAGTTAGAAGTTTTTGTAGGGTTTCACAGCGCATGTATCGTCTTCCATCACTACTGAAATTTCAACACTCTTGAGACAAAAATAAAATTATGTTTTCATAAAATAGGCTTTTAGATTATTATGTTAAAATTCGTAGCACGTTATAATATTTGCTACACATAGATAGCCTTATTATCACAGTTGACAAAGTGCATTTTTAAATTGAATTTTTTTTTAACAAGTATCTTTTATTCCAATAAATTTTTGTAAACGGAGTGTGAAGGCTAAGAAAAATAGAAGTTATCTAAACGTACGTGCAAAAATGCCACATATGCATGTTTGTGCTGACTGGGGATTCAATTCTGAAACCCTTCTTACTGTACTTAAACCTCTCATCTACGTATATGGAAGTGTNTTTGTGCTGACTGGGGATTCAATTCTGAAACCCTTCTTACTGTACTTAAACCTCTCATCTACGTATATGGAAGTGTGTACTAAACTGCTACCTGTTTAGTGTGGCTTACGTAACTTTCTGTATCAGGCCATATGTGAGCCACACCAAACCATTATTTTCATACCAGCAAAAGAAAATTAAACGAGAAGGATGTTCATACTTCCTTTAAAGATAACATTAAAAACACACAATTTTTTTATAGTCTGAATAAAAACATTTCATTTCAATAAGAACTGTTTCGAAAACGTGCATCACGAAATCACGTTTTTCCTACATCGTAAGTGGTTCATATCCCATAAAGCTGCAGTCGGGGCCACGGTAGCGTAGTGGTAAGACTACTGGCCTCGCACCTAGGTGAACCGAGTTAGATTCCCGGTGAGGTCGCTCCCGGGTTTTCGCACGCGGACGATGCCGTTGGTCGGCGGGTTTTCTCGGGGACCTCCCGTTTCCCCTGCCCTTTCATTCCGGCGCTGCTCAACACATCGCTTCACTCTCACCGGCTCTCAAGACCTCGATGTTGAGAGCCTCCCAAATCTCTTCACTCGCTCTTCCATAAAACTGCATTTGAAATACGGAGTCACGTAAAAGTGACGCAAACGTAAAAATCCCCGTATTTCGGATAGCTTTTGAGGTATTGTATATNACTGCATTTGAAATACGGAGTCACGTAAAAGTGACGCAAACGTAAAAATTCCCGTCTTTCGGATAGCTTTTGAGGTATTGTATATAGACTGCTAAATGACACACGTAAGCAGTAGGTAGGTAGGGCTTAACGTCTCGTTGACAGCAAGGTCATTAGAAACAAGACAAGTTTCTCAGAATAGCAGGAGCCGGGAAGTAATCAGCCATTGCCTGTGGTNACAGCAAGGTCATTAGAAACAAGACAAGTTTCTCAGAATAGCAGGAGCCGGGAAGTAATCAGCCATTGCCTGTGGTAAGGAACCATCATAACGTTCGCCTGGAGTGATTTCGAGAAACCATGGAAAACCGAAATCAGGTTGGCTTGACAGGGGATCACGAGTGCGAGTCTGGTGGTTTACCAATGCGCAACCTTACTCGGTAAATATAGGAATTAAAGTTTCGCGTGAAGATTCCTGGACAAGTTAAACGTCGCCTGTATTTCAGCGCCAGTCTAATTACTTAAGCACGTGTGAAACGTTCGCACGTGAATCGAAGACTATTCTTGTCGAAGTTAATAATTTACGGGAGGTGCAGTCAAGCATTGAAATAGTTTCTCCAGTAGGCAGAGGCCAACGACATCAGAAGAATTGCTCTCAAGTGCATAGAACATTCAAGTTTAACAAGAAGGCTCAGATTGTTTTCAGAAAATAATAGCAGATCTAATCATAAAGTCATAAATTGAAACCTATAAGAATCTAAAGTTTGATAAAGTTAAGAATAGGTTGCCTTAATCGTGAAGCAATTTATTTTTCAGCNTGAAACCTATAAGAATCTAAAGTTTGATAAAGTTAAGAATAGGTTGCCTTAATCGTGAAGCAATTTATTTTTCAGCTGAAGTATTTGGTAGCTATACCACATTTCACCATTGTCCATGTCACGAAAAAGCGTCTACATTTGTTGGCAAAATGTCTCCCTGAAAAACGAAAGTTCACACTAAAAGCAGTTTATTATTTTCTTTTTCCAATTNTTTGTGCTGACTGGGGATTCAATTCTGAAACCCTTCTTACTGTACTTAAACCTCTCATCTACGTATATGGAAGTGCGCACTAAACTGCTACCTGTTTAGTGTGGCTTACATAACTTTCTGTATCAGGCCATATGTGAGCCACACCAAACCATTATTTTCATACCAGCAAAAGAAAATCANTGTATCAGGCCATATGTGAGCCACACCAAACCATTATTTTCATACCAGCAAAAGAAAATCAAACGAGAAGGATGTTCATACTTCCTTTAAAGATAACATTAAAAACACACAATTTTTTTATAGTCTGAATAAAAACGTTTTATTTCAATAAGAACTGTTTCGAAAACGTGCATCACGAAATCAAGTTTTTCCCACATCGTAAGTGGTTCATATCCCATAAAGCTGCAGTCGGGGCCACGGTAGCGTAGTGGTAAGACTACTGGCCTCGCACCTAGGTGAACCGAGTTAGATTCCCGGTGAGGTCGCTCCCGGGTTTTCGCACGCGGACGATGCCGTTGGTCGGCGGGTTTTCTCGGGGACCTCCCGTTTCCCCTGCCCTTTCATTCCGGCGCTGCTCAACACATCGCTTCACTCTCACCGGCTCTCAAGACCTCGATGTTGAGAGCCTCCCAAATCTCTTCACTCGCTCTTCCATAAAGCTGCATTTGAAATACGGAGTCACGTAAAAGTGACGCAAACGTAAAAATCCCCGTATTTCGGATAGCTTTTGAGGTATTGTATATAGACTGCTAAATGACACACGTAAGCAGTAGGTAGGTAGGGCTTAACGTCTCGTTGACAGCAAGGTCATTAGAAACAAGACAAGTTTCTCAGAATAGCAGGAGCCGGGAAGTAATCAGCCATTGCCTGTGGTAAGGAACCATCATAACGTTCGCCTGGAGTGATTTCGAGAAACCATGGAAAACCGAAATCAGGTTGGCTTGACAGGGGATCACGAGTGCGAGTCTGGTGGTTTACCAATGCGCAACCTTACTCGGTAAATATAGGAATTAAAGTTTCGCGTGAAGATTCCTGGACAAGTTAAACGTCGCCTGTATTTCAGCGCCAGTCTAATTACTTAAGCACGTGTGAAACGTTCGCACGTGAATCGAAGACTATTCTTGTCGAAGTTAATAATTTACGGGAGGTGCAGTCAAGCATTGAAATAGTTTCTCCAGTAGGCAGAGGCCAACGACATCAGAAGAATTGCTCTCAAGTGCATAGAACATTCAAGTTTAACAAGAAGGCTCAGATTGTTTTCAGAAAATAATAGCAGATCTAATCATAAAGTCATAAATTGAAACCTATAAGAATCTAAAGTTTGATAAAGTTAAGAATAGGTTGCCTTAATCGTGAAGCAATTTATTTTTCAGATGAAGTATTTGGTAGCTATACCACATTTCACCATTGTCCATGTCACGAAAAAGCGTCAACATTTGTTGGCAAAATGTCTCCCTGAAAAACGAAAGTTCACACTAAAAGCAGTTTATTATTTTCTTTTTCCAATTTATTGTGTGTGGATACAGGCAGGAAATATTCTTTCTCACTTTAGGCTTAGGGCGAACTGAAAACCAGGTAATAACAACTCTTGCTTTTCGGTGATACGTTAAAGAATTATTTTATAATTATATGGGTATATTGCGTCTTTTTATGTTAGCCAGCTCGTCATAAAATATGTATTATTCGAACTTTATAATTACATTCTTAAAGTCTAATCTAAATGAGTAGGATGTATGGTGCAGATATAAATAATAAAGGTGAGTTGTGATTAATTGTCCGTCTAGTGGACGACAGCACTCCTGCTCACTTCTGACGTAGTTGACAGTGAGTAATGATGTTCTGTGTGAAACAACGAAGCATCGACTCTGCTATTCGAACCGAGCTGGTCGAATTGCTTTCTTTCCTCCTTTTTCCTTTCATATTGAAATATTTACCTTCTTTCGTTAACACGCATGGCCCATCAAATTGCTGGGTATCTTATATTCTCATTTATTAAACTTCATTCCGTAGGTTACGTTTCATGTTACATTGATTACTAACGACGTTAGCCACACTGTAGGTAAGAAGGATTTTCGGTGCAGATAAAGAAAATAAACAAACTTTAATCATTATTCTTTCAACTTACATGAACTGACGGGAGTATTTCGTCCTCATCAGAATATGAACTTATTCTGATAAGTATTAAAGCATTATTGCTTTCTTCAGTTTCATATAAGAAATTTTTCTGAACACATATTTTGGGATCTTGCTTATTTCCAGAATAAATAAAGTTATACTTGACTAATACGGAAGCCCCTATGAAAAGTCTAACGCGGTTTACATCTAAAAAAGGTTTCTGCCATCATTCTGAATAGTGTGTTATGAAATATAATAAATACGGTTTTCTTGGATGTTTTTTCAGTAAGTCCTACTGGACGCCCTGAAATAAAAAGTATATGTTGGACGTAGTATTATTGTTAATTAAATGTACAGTATAACGGTAGCAGCAAAAAACACTTTCCCTCGAAAAAAAAAGTATAGCATAAAAAGCGTTGGCTCGTCTTGAAGTATCTCCTCAAGAGGAATAAACACGATTGATACAGGTTATAGTATAGGCCAGTGATTCCCAAAGTTGTATGAACCGTGACCCATTTTAAAAAATGCCAAAGTTCAGGACCAGCTTTAATGCCTTATGCGAGAAACGTGCCGTTTCGCTTTCCATCATGTTCACTTTGTATTTCTTAGGTAGCGTANCAGCTTTAATGCCTTATGCGAGAAACGTGCCGTTTCGCTTTCCATCATGTTCACTTTGTATTTCTTAGGTAGCGTAAGGAAGTGAAAGGTAGTAGGATTAATAAAATAGTTTAAAAAGTTGAGGTATTAAAGAACAATTTTAATGAAATAAATACCTAATCNTTCTTCAGTTTCATATAAGAAATTTTTCTGAACACATATTTTGGGATCTTGCTTATTTCCAGAATAAATAAAGTTCTACTTGACTAATACGGAAGCCCCTATGAAAAGTCTAACGTGGTTTACATCTAAAAAAAGGTTTCTGCCATCATTCTGAATAGTGTGTTATGAAATATAATAAATACGGTTTTCTTGGATGTTTTTTCAGTAAGTCCTACTGGACGCCCTGAAATAAAAAGTATATGTTGAACGTAGTATTATTGTTAATTAAATGTACAGTATAACGGTAGCAGCAAAAAACACTTTCCCTCGAAAAAAAAAGTATAGCATAAAAAGCGTTGGCTCGTCTTGAAGTATCTCTTCAAGAGGAATAAACACGATTGATACAGGTTATAGTATAGGCCAGTGATTCCCAAAGTTCTATGAACCGTGACCCATTTTAAAAAATGCCAAAGTTCAGGAGCAGCTTTAATGCCTTATGCGAGAAACGTGCCGTTTCGCTTTCCATCATGTTCACTTTGTATTTCTTAGGTAGCGTAAGGAAGTGAAAGGTAGTAGGATTAATAAAATAGTTTAAAAAGTTGAGGTATTAAAGAACAATTTTAATGAAATAAATACCTAATAAAACAGCATTACACAATGTGTTATATCACTTATTTAGTTTAGAAATCATTTTAGCCGCGAGTGTCGACCGCGCGGGTGGCGCGGCGGGGGCGGGGGTTGCATTCACTGCGCACTCTGCGTAGTATTTTACGTCTGATTGACAGTTGCATTGCATGTGTGTAGATTCGCAATTACAACATTTATAACTTATGAATATATTTATGTAAGAAATTATATCTTTCGGGGCCCACCAAATTTCAGTCTGCGACCCACCAGTGGGTCGCGTCCCATACTTTGGAAAATACTGGTATAGGTAATTCTCAACCAGTTAAATTAATTTTTTGCACGCCTATGCGAAAATGTCTTATTATTTAACTGGCCAGTAAGAAAGCACGTATTTAAGAAAACGAATAAACTAGTATTCCTACTGTCTCCGAATTGAATATGCAAATAGAGAACTATTTTTCATGGACAAAAATCTCAAGTCAAAAATGATACACTCTCAAACTAGAGTTCATTCCACCTTTGCAATTATTTGTTTAATTAACTAGTTTCTCATGGAAAAAATGAGAGTTATTTCTACCAATCGCTAAGATTACTACAGCATATGAGAATACCTGAAACAGATAAGTCGAAACAAGTTAGAAACAACGTAAGAAGAAATGTAAAATCTCTTTTAGATTGCAACTGCTGAGCTAAATCACGTGGATAACTGCATTATCGTTTCAAGAATATAAGAACCTATGTTAAATAATCAGGTTGCAAAATTATATACAGGCCCGGAACATGATTATCAGAAAATTATTTCTAAAGTTAACATTTTCGTAAAGCCATAATTATTTACATACATGAAATTTATAAATTATCAAATAAGAAGTAAATTCAAAAGTGCAAAAAAANCTGCTGAGCTAAATCACGTGGATAACTGCATTATCGTTTCAAGAATATAAGAACCTATGTTAAATAATCAGGTTGGAAAATTATATACAGGCCCGGAACATGATTATCAGAAAATTATTTCTTAAGTTAACATTTGCGTAAAGCCATAATTATTTACATACATGAAATTTATAAATTATCAAATAAGAAGTAAATTCAAAAGTGCAAAAAAANCGTAAAGCCATAATTATTTACATACATGAAATTTATAAATTATCAAATAAGAAGTAAATTCAAAAGTGCAAAAAAAACAAGAAGCTTTAACTGCTGTGTTCATTTGTATTTTACTCAGTGTAGTTGGAAATTCGTTATATTTTCAGAAAAGAGTTTAATTGTTCTGTGGTTTATCAAGCAAGAGATAAATCCAACTGTTTCGCAAATTCTAAATTGCGTCAAAGTAATTTAGTGATACTCTACTTGCGAACTCTTTCTCTTTCCCTGCGAAGACAAAAACTAGATGTTCTTAAGAAAATACAACAAAATGAAACACGTAAACCACTTGTATCGAATCCAAATACTCATTATATTAGTTTTTTCGATCACGACAAAAGCGTGTACATGTATGGTTAGTTCACAGAAACTAAGTTCAAATCGATAATGTTTGGTTATGTGAAGATACCGTGAAAAATAGCGCAGCTCTCTTGTGCAATCACAATTATGTCCCGCTTAACCGAAACTTGCTGGTCCAAAAATCCGGTTAATGCGAAAAAGTGTTTTGTGAGTTAAAAATAAGCATTAAAAGAAAACAAAATTGTAGTTTCTTTCTTTTTACTTTGTAATAATACAGTGCAGAAAAGCTGCAATGTTCAAGTTGGTTAGTGAACCTTCTCCAGTTACGAGTAATTCGCTTTCCTTTTGCTCAATCTCACAGAAAATCTTATTGTACCCTCGCATTTTTCTAAATGTTTCAAATTTCTTGTTTATTTATGAGGGTACCCCTAGATTCTTCCATTTGTTAGCCATTTATTCTAAAGCCACGTGAAAAACAATTTGCATTCGCGTGAAGTTACTTGGTACTTAAGCAGTGATTGCAAATGAACAGCAGAAACTACTGTGGCAGCAGTCAACTAAACTAACAAACAAACGTAGCGCATGTGCAAAGACTTGCCACTCAGGTGCTCCAAAGACCTTTACACGATATAAAACTTTAGCATCTGACTTTACGTTTCCTTTCCTTTGACGAAATCAGCGATGCACTCCTGCAAACACGACATGTACGTGCCGGAATCGGGCCGGTGAAAGCTAGCCGACTAACTTCGGCCATCGAATGCTGAACTGCTCTCTTGTGGCTGGAGCATGGAATGTCGGCTAACTGTTTTCCGACAGGTTCAAAAATATCCTCTATTGGAACTGGTAAGACACAAAATGGATACTTAACTGTTTGCAGGTCTGTGGCGGATGAACGTCGCCAAAATCTTGGACCTGCGATGGCTGGATGTTGCCATGATGCTGGGTATGCGACGGCTGGATGTCGCCAAGATCACAAGTCTGCTGGGGATGGATGTAGCCACATAGCCGGTCCAGTGACGTCTGGATGTCGCTACGATATTGGGTATGCAATGGCTGGATGTCGCTACGATGCCAGGTCTACGAGGGCTGGATTTCGCCACGATACTGGGTCTGCAATGGCTGGATGTCGTTACGATGCCGGGTCTACGACTGTTGGATGTCGCTACGATGCCAGATCTACGACGGCCGGATGTCGCTACGATGCCGGATTTACGATTGCTGGATGTCGCTACGATGGTGGGTCTACGATGGCTGGATGTCGCTACGATGACAGGTCTACAACGGCTGGATGTCGCCACGATACTGGGTCTGCAATGGCTGGATGTCGTTACGATGCCGGGTCTACGACGGCTGGATGTCTCTACGATGCCGGATCTACGACGGCTGGATGTCACTACGATGACAGGTCTACGACGGCTGGATGTCGCCACGATACTGGGTCTGCATTGGCTGGATGTCGCTACGATGGTGGGTCTACGATGACTGGATGTCGCTACGATGACAGGTCTACGACGGCTGGATGTCACTACAAAGCCAGGCCTGTGACGGCTGCATGCAGCCACAGTGCAGGCACTGTGGCTGCTTGATGACGCTATGGTCCCGGGTCTTTGGTGGCTTGATGTCGCAATGGTTTCAGGTCTGTGGCGGCATAGCGTCAAGACAATAAACAGTACGACCATGCAAAAACTTAAAACATTTTCTATCTACACTTTTAGTGAATGTTATTTTTTCTTTACATATATTCATTTCATTTGCTCTTCAACACATTATATGATACGAAAATCTTCTGCTTCCCCAGTGCAGGATCCGTACCTAATTACCTTGAGTCGACAGTCCTGCATGCTAACCTATACTCAATGGAGTAAGTTCCTGATTTCATCCAGTAATTTCGAATTTATCATGATACAATTTATTTTATGAAAGTAATTTATAAATCCCACGAAAATATATCAAATAATTTGAAAACTTTGATAATTGTACATTAATTTCTTCTCAGGCTTGCAACAAAAATAGTTCTTGCTAATTTTTAATATATCTGTCTGTTGGTAACCTTTTCGAAATCTTTATGTAACACAAATCACTTAGTTATTTTACTTCTTTAAAGGTAAGCGCACGAACTATCAAAATATGCTTAAAGCATTTTATACAAAAAATAAATTTATAATTTTATATTTTTACCAAACATTGTTCAACTTGTACGCATTGTATGTAATGGCACTTTTTTCAAATAAAAAAATTACACTTTATATATTTTGAATAATTAGTTCTCAAATACAAAATGATTCTGTTTTGCGGAAGACATAATAACAAATACAAATTTGTACAGATGAAAAAATTCACAATGTAAAAACATGCTGTGGGCTACTGTGTGACACATATTTAATAACCAAGTAATAAGCCATGTAAATAAAAACAATTGTAAAAAAAATAAAAAATTTAGCTCATTTTTAACATTTTTAAAAGTATATATGAGCTGTTATGTTTTGCTTTTGGGTGATTACATATATGTCAAGCAGTAGTCTATGGCATTCGTTAATGTTGCATTTTTTTTCATTTGCACTACTTCGTATTCATTATTACAGCTTCAGCAAAACAAAACAATTTTGTATTTGACATAAAATTATTAAAATAATATAAAGTGTAAATGTTTGCATTAGAGGAAAATGTCATTATGTACAATCCATACAAGTTGAACAGTGTTTGGTACAAATATAAAATTATTAATTTTAAAGCATCAAACACCTTCAATGTTAAAAAATTTGCACATGAACAAAAATAACTATTTCCTGAAGAGTATCAAGTTCTTCACTACCCAACACGAAGCCACAGCAAATACGTTATTTATTTTATCTGGGAAAAAAAACATTTGTACCATGATCTGTAAATATAACCATATAATATACCCTTGTATTTATGCGCATTAGTATACTTCATATATTGTACCAATTTAGCAGCCATCTGTGTGATAGGTTGCCATAGAGGCATCTATAACACTATTACTAAGATACCGAATTGCTGAACGAATTTACATGACCCACAAAACATTTATGTAGGTCTATGTTATATTAAACATAGATATTCGTTAGATAATCGTGTAAATGTAACTATAATTTATAGATAGAAACACAAAACATATAACTACAATTCATAAATAATTGATATACATGTAACATACAGCACTTCATAATCTTAATCAGGATTACCTCCGAATCTGTTATATACATGAAATTCAAAATTTTTGAAAATGAAAAAATCTACATATTTGTAAATTATAATGTACGCCTATTCTTTGTATTACAAATAATAAAACTGTGCGTTATGTGGTTTTGTAGATCCATTAAACATACAATGGATGTTAGATCATTGAAAATGTAAACTTAGAATCTAGATATAACATGAACGTATGTCATTCGTTGTTTATTGCGTGGGTAATTTTGGTGATATACATTTATACATATTAAAATACACTGGGCCATTCAATTACACTGGTGGCTAACAATCTGTCTCAAAATTGAAGTAACGGTATTGGCAGCTAGCTGTCTTCTTGCATATACCTGACACTTGTCGATATTTAATATGGCAAGAAGACATCAGGCAAAGAGATTTCCAATGTTNGTCTTCTTGCATATACCTGACACTTGTCGATATTTAATATGGCAAGAAGACATCAGGCAAAGAGATTTCCAATGTTAAAGGACCTTGCCTTTAAACCGAGACTGGGCCAGAATCAATGAGATATTCTCTAGCTTACTGAGAAGAGAAAGATACAGCGTCGGAATAGGCCCAAGATCTTTTTTAAGATTTCGGTGATTGGTTGGCTGTGAGTTATCAGGCCGTAATAATATGTTATATTGTGCGTTTTAAAATACGCCACGACTTTATTACTGTTGCATCACTGTTAGCGTACTTTCTTAGAATTTTCGAAATATCATTTCAGTATTTCATTTACTAAAAAGTGATTGTTAGTATTATTATAAATTGTCTCATTACCTTTTGTATTTAATTAATGTTNAGTATTTCATTTACTAAAAAGTGATTGTTAGTATTATTATAAATTGTCTCATTACCTTTTGTATTTAATTAATGTTATTTTTAATGCTTTGATTATCTGGTTGAGCAACTACCATTTATTAAATAATGTCAATTTGTCCGGTTTTATGATATAACTTTTCATGGTAAAAATGGTACTTATTTTTTATTTATCAGAGCATATGTGACGTGCTACTTATGTATTTCAGTTTATTTAATCATTGTTTATCAATGCTTATCATTCACGTATTTATCTCGTNGATTTTTAATGCTTTGATTATCTGGTTGAGCAACTACCATTTATTAAATAATGTCAATTTGTCCGGTTTTATGATATAACTTTTCATGGTAAAAATGGTACTTATTTTTTATTTATCAGAGCACATGTGACGTGCTACTTATGTATTTCAGTTTATTTAATCATTGTTTATCAATGCTTATCATTCACGTATTTATCTCGTAACTTTGATTTCAATTTATTTTTGGTGTGTGCTTTGAAAGCTACGTTTTTAATCCCGTCTCGCCTTCAAACCCATGTTTTATGAGAGATTGTTTCTATACCAACCGGATATGCAATGATGTATTGCACATTCTTTCAGTCGACATCTGAAGCTACCCCTTCCACTCACTTTCCTGCAGCTGCAGTTCTTGCACATTTTCTCGGCGTATCCCTGACGCTTGGCGCGTGACTTCACATAAACAAAGCTCCTTTTTTCACCTCCTATGTTCTCCCACCTCACTGCCCTTCAGCATATTTCGCCTCTTCTGGACAGCCTGCGACAACTAGCGTCGTAATTTTAAGCTTTTAGCTCAGCTTTTGTTTTTACGAGCCACAAAGTCAAGATGGCGTGTTGCCGTCCTCTGATGGCTGTGTTTTTTGGAACTTCAACTTCACTTGATGAATAGATAGTTTCATTGCTGTTGTAGCGGTTAAGGTCTGTCTAGTTTTTTTAAAATTATTATTTTGTGTTGTGGGCTTGTTGGTGTTGTTTGACTGTTGTACGAACATGTGATTTTGATATATTCTATCTTCCATCCTTGGTGAGTAACACTTCTGTTCTACATTTCCCGTCATGCACCCTTTATTATCACTTACTAATTTTTTATTTTTGCAATTCGTTTTAGTGAGGATGTAAATATCACATGCCAGCCTAAGATTTACTGTACGCTTTGGTATAACATTTATGCTCGTGCTGGCTAATTTTTATTAACATCTTGGGAACCCTTCTACATGTCGCCACCCCTTTCTATGTTGGTGGCGACGTAGTGAAGGTAATTTCCTCCATCCTGGTTGTTCGACAGCGAACTGTGTAATCTTCTTAATCGGTATGGAACTTTATTGTTCCCGTAGATTCAACGGTCGCCATACAGTTGAGTAACGACGGGACTTATCTGAAAACAACGTGCATATGAAAATAATTTAATTTTTAAATCACGCACATGGGAATTGGACACATTCGTATTGTATATTTGGGTTTAAAACTACAATCGTAAAGTACTTTTTTTGTTGTTGGGTGTTAATATCATATCTGTTAACAGTGGGTTTCATCTGAATTTACGATTTGCCTTAAATTTAAGGTTACTACATTTTTGAATTTAATATAAATTACCATCATTAGTTATTTGCGATGCTCAATAATAAAAAGAAATTCCTATTTCGGAAAACGGTGTTAATTTTGTATCATGAAAGACACTTTTCATTATTTAATTATTTTGTTATTATGGTATATATATATATATTAATTACTGAATCATAATGTTGTTTAAACCCATTTATGGTCAAGTTTCATTGATTTAATTTTTGACGACTGTACTTTAATGTTGTATTGCATTCTTTCTTTTTGGTAAATTAAACATCAGTTTATNTTGATTTAATTTTTGACGACTGTACTTTAATGTTGTATTGCATTCTTTCTTTTTGGTAAATTAAACATCAGTTTATTTCGAAAGAAAGAAAAATAATTATATGTTCAGAAGAAAGTCGTTTGTTTACCGTATTTGTTTTTGAAAGAAAGAAATAATGTCTAAGTATTAAGAAAAATATAACTACCACACAACCTTCAGTCACGTGATTTATTCATATACAATTTTATCCTCTGGGTCTGTTGTTTAATCATACAAGTAAGACTCATATATATATAAATATATATATAATTTCTCTTTTGTGCCATGTGCGGTCACCCAGCATTATAATTAATTAGTGCTCCTTATTGGCTTTGATGAACATATTTTATTGTGTATATAAGTAGCTTCCCTTTATATTTGTTTGTGTCGTGTCCTTATGGGTACTTTTTTCTTTATTATGCCACTTTGTGTGCTATGGTTTTGTGGCATTCTTGTTTGTGGTTTGTGCCAAGGACTCGGGACATTTCTGTGTCGGTTGGAAGTCGATATAATATTTTATAAATTTATTTTTTGTTAATCATACATGAGCATAAAACTGGTAGCAGAGCGTGGTTTACATCTCACGACTTTTACGTTTTTTTTACAAACTGATTTTGATATGATTTGAATAAGTTTCACTTTGTTACAAATTTAGTAACATTTCCGTGATTACTTTTTATGTTAGTTGTGGTCGTGTTTCTATTCATGACATTTGCAAAGTTCCTTACAAAACATAATATCAATGTGATGCATTGATTTGAACATATTTTGTCATGTTTTATGAGCATATAAATAGTATGATGTATTTGTTTATTATGTACTGTTGACTTGACATGTTTATTAAACTGGCATTACATGTGCGTAAATTGGCCATATTTTAAAGCTTAATATGTTGAAAATAATGAATTTTTATTNTATTAAACTGGCATTACATGTGCGTAAATTGGCCATATTTTAAAGCTTAATATGTTGAAAATAATGAATTTTTATCCATAATTTTCTGTTTCACTGTGTTTATTTTAGTACGACACTCCTCTGTTTGCCTGTTGTCGTTGTCCGTATGAACTTCTTTCATCCGTGTTTTGACCTTCAACTCTGATGTTTGTTGTACCTGCTCTTCGTTCGTGTGCATGACGCACGTGTTTAACGTTCATCTTTCAAATTCTTTAAACAAAGGTTCTATGTTCTGTTAGTGGTGTGACAAACGTTTTAATATTTAATCTCCAGTGTTGTTATTTTGGCAGTGTATTCTGTGTTTATTTGTGATGTTACTGGTCACGTCATTTCAATTCGCCATTCCGTGTTTTTTTTATTTCAGTATCTTGTGTTTCGACCCGACATGACGTATTCTTTATTGTAATTCACTGTTTTGTATTGTTTGATGAGATAATATTTTCTTTCTGTGATCAGTTTGTTATAATTTTTTTATTATGTTTCGACTCATGACTTTGCAAGTTGTTTGGTTGTAGAATATAGTTTTTTTTCTTTCTACGCCGTTATATAATGTCATTAAATATTTTTATTTGTGCGTGTCGCGTTTTGATTCATTCTGAAATAAATAATATTTAATTTCATATTTTAATATTCGTGTCTTGCAGTCACATAATTATAACGACGTTTGTATCGATCGTTTGTTGTTACAAGATGGCGCAGCGCTAGTGCTGTGCAGTGCTGCCAATCTAAGTTTATTTATGAGCCCTATGGCATGCTTATTTCCCATCGCGGTGTTTTAAAATGTGTTTAAAGTTGTTTGTTTTGATAAAATTACGTATTTAATGATTGGTTTTATTAAGAACAGAGCGTATTTTAAGACTGTGCTGCACTTCTGTATCTATTTCTTCTTCGTTTCTCATTTTATTAAGTCTCTTACATCTTGGCCAAAGTTGCTTCGTGAATTAATTATTTAGTCTCGAATCTGAAAATTTAGTTTATTATGNAGTCTCTTACATCTTGGCCAAAGTTGCTTCGTGAATTAATTATTTAGTCTCGAATCTGAAAATTTAGTTTATTATGTGTGGACATTTATTTTGGATTGATGAATTTTTAATATTCATCGGCATATAAAAGTATTTCACTTTGTGTCTATATTCCAGTGCAGTATTTATTCTGCTGTTTCAAATGTGTTTAAAGTGGAGATTTCATTTGGACTTTACTGATTGATTTCAGTAATGTTCGAATTTCAGTCTTGAGTTTAATATATTGTTTTGTATAAGGTTGCATTTGTTTAGGGTCATCTGAATTGCCCTGTAAACATTTGTTGTTTCTATTACGGGATGCTGGTTTTTTTTCAGTGTCCAGTTTTGGCTGTTACCCCCTGTGAGCAGCTTTATGCTCAGTCACCTGTGATACACTGCTCAGAGTAACGGTCCTAAGAGTTGTAACATGTGTCATATGTAATCGTGTTTGCTCTTTATTTTGTAAGGTCATCTAAAGGGCTTTATTTTTTTCATGGTTCTTTATTTAGAATTTTGTTTTAGTGTTTATGCACCATGGCTGTTCTCCAGTGGAATGTGTCTGCTGTGTGGCGTTCGCCAGAGCGGTTGCTGTGTTTCCAATGTTGGCTGCAGAGTTAGGCGCACTGTTTCCAACTGCTTCTGGTGGGTTCCATGTTGCTGACCTTCTCCTTTGCGAGACTGCTGTGAGGTGCCAAGTTTTCCCTCTCCAGATTTAAGGTAACGCTTGGGAATTTTTTTTTTNCTCCTTTGCGAGACTGCTGTGAGGTGCCAAGTTTTCCCTCTCCAGATTTAAGGTAACGCTTGGGAATTTTTTTTTCTTCATATCCTTAATATACTGGTTTGTTTTGACTTTACTTTCTAGAAATTTTCAAGCCTACTTTTGAATTAATCACTNTTCATATCCTTAATATACTGGTTTGTTTTGACTTTACTTTCTAGAAATTTTCAAGCCTACTTTTGAATTAATAACTTTTAATTTTGGCTTTTTGGCTGGTTTTTCTTGTGTTCTCGGTTTTTGAGATTTCGTCTCACGTTTCGGTACTTCGGTACTAGTATCTTAGCATGTGTTGCGAGCACGTTTTTTTTTTAACGCTGTGGTATTGACGCAGCTTACTATTTGCGTTCCCTTTTCTCTGACTCTGTAGACATTTTGAGTAATTGCCAGTTTGGTAAACATTTTATTTGTATTTCATATTACTTATTTTGTGCTTTATTCATATTTGTTTGATGAGTGTTGCGTAACGACACTGGTATGGGACTTTGAGGTAACATTTCATGTCATCGAATCCCTGATGGCAATCCTACCTCAACTTATTTTAAATATTTGTTCCCATTCCAATTCAATTTATTCTTTGGAATTTCCTCTCGATTATGTTGGTTGCTTATAAGGTTAGGTGACCTAGTTTTGTGCAATGCACGCCCTGTCAGCAGGGCAGTTGACAAGTAATTGGGANGTTGCTTATAAGGTTAGGTGACCTAGTTTTGTGCAATGCACGCCCTGTCAGCAGGGCAGTTGACAAGTAATTGGGAGACATTTTTTACCGTGGGTCGGGCCTCTAACAAATCCAACCTTTTTGACTCCAGTCACTGCCGCTTTAAATGATCCCAGTTCAGGAGCCTATTTTACAAGTGCTCATGTGTCTCGTTTGACAGGTTTTTTTTTGCAGACCCTAACTGTGCACTTGTTCCAAATAATTCAGTTACTATAATTACTTGTTTGATCCTGACTTCATCTTCATCGTGGACTGATCACCCACTCGGCCGAGTCATTTTAGGATCTACGTTATTGGAGAGCTCTCAACTTTTCAAAAAACCGCGGTTCTAAGTAAATTTGAANTTGCTTATAAGGTTAGGTGACCTAGTTTTGTGCAATGCACGCCCTGTCAGCAGGGCAGTTGACAAGTAATTGGGAAACATTTTTTACCGTGGGTTGGGCCTCTTAACAAATCCAACCTTTTTGACTCCAGTCACTGCCGCTTTAAATGATCCCAGTTCAGGAGCCTATTTTACAAGTGCTCATGTGTCTCGTTTGACAGGTTTTTTTTGCAGACCCTAACTGTGCACTTGTTCCAAATAATTCAGTTACTATAATTACTTGTTTGATCCTGACTTCATCTTCATCGTGGACTGATCACCCACTCAGCCGAGTCATTTTAGGATCTACGTTATTGGAGAGCTCTCAACTTTTCAAAAAACCGCGGTTCTAAGTAAATTTGAANGCCGAGTCATTTTAGGATCTACGTTATTGGAGAGCTCTCAACTTTTCAAAAAACCGCGGTTCTAAGTAAATTTGAAATCTTAGTATCCTAACTTTTTGTTTTGTCATTGCCTACAGATCTTGGAGGCACCATTGTTTTGGCTGAAGTCTTGGTATCCTAACTTTTTGTTCCATCATTGTCCAGAACTCTTGCAAGCTACCTTTGTTTTGGTCGTAGTTTATTTATCTTAACCACTCGTGTTCAGTTATAGTCAACAACTTGTGCATGCTAACATTGTTTTCGTTATAGAGTTTTCATCCTATCTTCTTGTCTATTGTCGGGTAAATAATTTTTTTTTTCTCACCACAGTGTTTTTTTAGGGTAGAAGTGTTTCCCGTTTTAAAATACATCACGACTATATTACTGTTGCTTCGCTGTTAGAGTACTATTTCTAAATATTTTTGAAACTTTATTTCAATACTTAATTCAGCAAAATTGGTTAGCGAGATATATTGTTTGCCGTATTACAATTGGTATTTAATCAATGCGATTATTAATGCTTTTAATATATGTTTGAGCATATACAATTAATTAAATAATGTATATTTGTCCGGTTACGTGATATAACTCTTCATGGTATAATTTTTACTTATTTATAAAAGCTAATTTAAAGTGTTATTTATGCATTTCAGTTTTTTAATCTTTGGTAATCAATATTTCAACACAAACATTTTTTTCTCGTAACTTTGATTTCGATTAATTTTCGGTTTGTGCTTTGAAAGCTACATTTTTTATCCCGTGTCGCCTTCTAACCCATGTTTCATGAGGGATTGTTTATCTACCAACAGGATATGCAATGATGTGTTGCAAATTCTTTCAGTCGGCATCTGAAGCTACCCCTTCCACTCACTTCCCTGCAGCTGCAGTTCTTGCACATTTTCTCGGCGTATCCCTGACGCTTGGCGCGTGATATCACATAAACAATGCTCCTTTTTTCAAGTGCTATGTTCTCCTACCTCTGTGCACTTCAGCACGNTTGGCGCGTGATATCACATAAACAATGCTCCTTTTTTCAAGTGCTATGTTCTCCTACCTCTGTGCACTTCAGCACGTTTCTCCTCATCTGGACAGCCTACGACATCTAGCGTCGTAAATCTAAGCTTTTAGTTCAGCTTTTGTTTTTACCTTCTATGTGCTCCACGAGCTTCTTCTCGTCACTTTCCATCAAGCCACCGAGTCAAGATAGCGTGTTACTCTCCTCTGATGGCTGTGTTTTTTTCGGATAATGAACTTCACTTGATGAATATATAGTGTAATTTCTGTTGTAGCGATATGGTTCCGAATATATATATATTTTTTATTATTATTTAGTGATTTGTGTGCTTGTTGGCTTTGTTTGCCTGTTGCACAAACATGTTATTTGAGTATCTTCTATCTTCTCTCCTTGGTGAGTAACACTCCTGTATTTCAGTTCTCCTCGTGCACCAATTATTTTCCCCAGCTAATGTTTCACGTTTGCATTTTGTTTCAGTGAGGGTGCAAGTGGCAGGCTGGTATTTACTGCACGCGCCAGCCTGCCTAAGATTTACTGTATGCTGTGTTCTAACATTTCTGCACGTGCTGGCTAATTTGTATTATCATCTTGGGAACACTTCTGCACATCGCCTCCCATTTCTATGTTGTTGGCGACGTAGTCAAGGTAATTTCCTCCATCCTGGTTGTTCGACAGCGAACTGTGTAATCTTCTTGACCGGAATATAACTTAATTGCTCCCGTGGATTTGAGTGTCGTCATACAGTAAAGTTACAACGGGACTTATCTTAATACAATGTGCATATGGAAATTATAAAAGTTTTTAAAATCACGCAAATGTGACTTGGACAGTTTCGAATTGTCTATTTTGGTTTCAGACTATAAACGTAAATTACTTATTTGTTGTTGGGTGTTTGTATAATATCTGTGAACAGTTGGTTTGATATGAATATACGATTTTAATTAAGTTTAAGGTTAATACCTTTTTTAATTAATTGTTAGGGATGCACAATAATTTCAATAATTACTATTATGGAAAAAGGCTTCAATTTTATGTCCTGAAAGACACTTATAATTATTTAATTTTTATTTTCTAATGTTAAAGATATTAATCACTTAATCATAATGTGATTTAAACAGATTTATGGTCAAGCTTCATTGCTCACATTTTTGAGGTCTGATCTTTATTGTAGTATTGCGTTTTTTTTTTTTTGTTATTTAAACTGTAATTTATTTATTTTGAAAGAAAGGAAAATAATTATTTTGTAAGAAGAGAGTCGTTTGCTTATCTTATTTGTTTTTGAAAGAAAAGAAATAATGACTAAATCTAAAGGAAAAATATAATTACAACACAACCACAAGTCACGTCTTTTACTCATAGACAGTTAGGTTTTCCTCTAGGCATGTATGTTTCCTTTTTAATAATACAAGAAAATCTTGTGTATATATAAATAAATATATATATACTCTCTCTCTTTGGTGCCGTGTATGGTCATCCAGCATTATAATTAATTAGTGCTTCCTATTTGAGTTTGATGAACATAATTTATTGCTAATATATCACTTCGTTTATAATTGTTTGTGCCGGGTTCTTTTGGGTAGTTATTTATTTATTATGCAACGTTGTATGTTATGGTTTAGCGGCATTTTTGTTTATTATTTGTGCCAAGGACTCGGAACATTGCTGTATTTGTTGGTAGTCAATATAATAATTTATTCGTTTCTTTTATTTTGGTTGTACACGAGCACAATATCCATTTATTGTAATACATAATAAACTCGGCCAGTGTTTTTATCCTTAAGTTTAACAATGTGTCTTAAAAAGACATAATGCCGCTGACAAGAGCGTAGAACGAGTTTGATTATCGCGTAGATGTCGTTCGGGCAGCTCATGGTGTTCACATTAAACAATTATGAATGTATGGTAAACAAATATCATGGTTTCACGTTTCATTTTATTAGTAAAGCAAGGTTGTAGGTTCTTTGGTTTCGATAATATAGACCTTTAAATTTGGGGTGTTATTTTATACTCAGCCTGAACTTTGCTAATACAAGTGATTTTTTTTTGCCACCTACCAATTTACCGAAACACATATAGAAATGCGATATACGTGAATACAATACAGATTGTTTACCGTACTTGACAAAGGAAAATTATTTTGTTCAAAAATGCTTTTCAAGAAATACAAGAACTTTATCAAACATCAAAAACTTTTGCGTTGTTTTCAAAATTTTTGTTTTAGCTTCATATACATTTTTCTTGTTTTCATTTCCTTTGTAAATTAATTTTTAATATTTTTTTTTGTTTTTCTTTTATTTAAAGAATTTTAATGTTTCATTCCAACATACAAATTTGCCCTTCGGTGAAATTAAACATCTCGCTGTTAAAAATTATCCTTCTCTATCTAAAAACCGAACAATAAATATTGAATTTAAAAAACTGGCAATCTTATGACTGTTAGCCTTTTTCGTGTATCATAAAAGTGTTTCAAGGAATAATTTAAAAAAATATAGTATTTTCATTTGATTTTGCTGTTACTGGAGGGTTTATTTTTTTCACGAAATGTGGAAAACAAACACCAAGAGAGCTGAATGTTATTTCCTCTTCTAGATTAATTTTTTTCCAATTTATCTCATCATTTTAAATTCCTTTTCAAGAGTTTAGATTTATTTTGAAACGAAGAGGTTTTTTGTATCAAAGTATTGATTTTTGATATTGACGTGTAGGTATAAAATAATTCTTAGCCGTTTTCTTGTATGTATGTTTTCACTGTTATAAGCGTTTAGAATACGTTTTTTATTTCTGATATATTATTTAAGCCACATAGTAATTGTGGATAGTGAAAAAAATGTCCAATGTGTTTTCACATTGATTTCCGCACGATCTCGATTATATAATTCCCCCTAACAGGGTGCGCTTGATTTCTCTCAGCGAGATGCGAACGCGGAATTACCTGTGCAACACTTTGGCGATTGGGCTTGCTAAGTAGGCCTAGTTGCCGTCGCCTTACAAGTGGCCAGCCAAACAAAAAGAAGATTGACGTATTTAGAAAGTGGCCTCGATTGTAAAGACGTCTTCACGGCGCGCACGTCGGTCGTCGCCTCCGTAATAACTTCTCGCCTGGAACGCTGTCGTTTCAATGAACTTTCACCGGTGCAGTGATCGGAGCAGGTTCTTCAAATGTAGGTTTGTGTACAGAAGCGGAATTACGCGTGGGTTGATCCTCAGAAGTGGGCGTCGTTGGCTGCTGTAGCCCCCAATGACTGGGCCTCGTGTGTGAAAAATATTCTCGCACGCGAAAATTGAAACAGTGAAAAAAGAGAGAAATAAGTGAAAACCAGTGAAAATGGTTCTACTTGAAATCATATTATGATTATTCATCGTCATTGTGACTAAATTT
This sequence comes from Clitarchus hookeri, assembly GCA_002778355.1. NCBI lineage: Eukaryota > Metazoa > Arthropoda > Insecta > Phasmatodea > Phasmatidae > Clitarchus > Clitarchus hookeri. Next base: position 1,638,433 of record NQII01000044.1, read on the forward strand.
CGCTAACTTAAGAGTAGTATGTGTGGAAACATTTTCTGTGAAATCGTTGTTTGTGCGAATACGCAAATCTCGGTAAATAAACGTTCTAGAAATAAGACTATTTGCGAAAAAAGGTAAAAAAAACTATTATCAATGCCTCTATATTTTTAATTTGGCCATATTAAGTGTATTCATGGAGGGAAAAATCGTGAAAATGGTCAAATATTACATTTTTGTAGCTTGCCTGTGCAGATTCCTTAAGCGGTAAGAGAAAATCACGATTGCATGGACGTAGTTAATCTGTGTGCTTCCATCACATGTAATAAAGACTCAGTGTTACATATCTAACTTGGACAGCGCAGTATTTATACGGGAACACTGCATGCTGTGCGCGTAGGGGTGATGAGTCGCTAGGGGTGCGTGTTAGTGTCGCCCGTATCACTCTCTCACTTCTTGACCAGGGACGTACAGCTACATAGTACCCTTAAACGTCTCTTCGTGGCGTAAAATGGCCAATACCTGAGAACAGGTTAAATGTTATAAAATGAGAACATTGAGTAACTGAGTGAGCGAAGAGATTTTGGGCGAATTTTAACGGCGTGATCTTGAGAGCCGATGAGGGTGACTGAGGGGATTATGGAGCAGCGCCGGAATTAAAGCGTGGGGATAACGGAGATCCCCGAGAAAACCAACCGACCAGCGGCATTGCCCGACATAATTCCTACATGCGAAGGTCCGGTGACCCAGCCGGGGATTGAATCCGGTTTTCCTTGATGGGAGGCGAGCATGCTAACCACTCNATTTATTATGCAACGTTGTATGTTATGGTTTAGCGGCATTTTTGTTTATTATTTGTGCCAAGGACTCGGAACATTTCTGTATTTGTTGGTAGTCAATATAATAATTTATTCGTTTCTTTTATTTTGGTTGTCCACGAGCACAATATCCATTTATTGTAATACATAATAAACTCGGCCAGTGTTTTTATCCTTAAGTTTAACAATGTGTCTTAAAAAGACATCATGCCGCTGACAAGAGCGTAGAACGAGTTTGATTATCGCGTAGATGTCGTTCGGGCAGCTCATGGTGTTCACATTAAACATTTATGAATGTATGGTAAACAAATATCATGGTTTCACGTTTCATTTGATTAGTAACGCAAGGTTGTAGGTTCTTTGGTTTCGATATTATAGACCTTTAAATTTGGGGTGTTATTTTATACTCAGCCTGAACTTTGCTAACATAAGTGATTTTTTTTTGCCACCTACCAATTTACCGAAACACAAATAAAAATGCGATATACGTGAATACCATACATATTGTTAACCGTACTTGTCAAAGGAAAATTATTATGTTCAAAAATGCTTTTCAAGAAATACAAGAACTTTATCCAACATCCAAAAATTTTGCGTTGTTTTCAAAAGTTTTGTTTTGGCTTCATATTAATTTTTCTTGTTTTCATTTCCTTTGTAAATTAATTTGTAATATTGGTTTTGTTTTTTCTTTTATTTAAAGAATTTTAATGTTTCATTCCCACATACAAATTTGCCCTTCGGTGAAATTAAACATCTTGCTGTTAAAAATTATCCTTCTCTATCTAAAAACCCAACAATAAATATTGAATATAAAAAACTGTCAATCTTATGACTGTTAGCCTTTTCCGTGTATCATAACAGTGTTTCAAGGAATAATTTAAGTAAAATATAATATTGTCATTTTATTTTGCTGTTACTGGAGGGTTTATTTTTTTCACGAAATGTTTAAAACAAACATCAAGAGAGCTGAATTTTTTTTCCTCTTCTAGATTAATTTTTTCCAATTTATCTCATCTTTTAAAATTCCTTTTCACGAATTTAGATTTATTTTGAAACGAAGAGGTTTTTTGTATCAAAGTGTTGATTTTTGATATTGACGTGTAGGTATAAAATATTTCTTAGCCGTTTTCTTGTATGTATGTTTTCACTGTTATAAGCGTTTAGAATACGTTTTTTATTTCTGATATTTTATTTAAGCCACATAGTTATTGTGGACAGTGAAAAAAATGTCCAATGTGTTTCCACATTCATTTCCGCACGATCTGGATTATATAATTCCCCCTAACAGGGTGCGCTTGATTTCTCTCGGCGAGATGCGAACGCGGAATTACCTGTGCAACACTTTGGCGATTGGGCTTGGTAAGTAGGCCTAGTTGCCGTCGCTTTACAAGTGGCCAGCCAAACAAAAAGAAGATTGACGTATTTAGAAAGTGGCCTCGATTGTAAAGACGTCTTCGCAGCCCGCACGTCGGTCGTCGCCTCCGTAATAACTTCTCGCCTGGAACGCTGTCGTTTCAATGAACTTTCACCGGTGCAGTGATCGGAGCAGGTTCTTCAAATGTGCTGAAAGAGGGAACCGTATCGTAAGATCACCGAGTAGGTTTGTGTACAGAAGCGGAATTACGCGTGGGTTGATCCTCAGAAGTGGGCGTCGTTGGCTGCTGTAGCCCCCAATGACTGGGCCTCGTGTGTGAAAAATATTCCTCGCACGCGAAAATTGAAACAGTGAAAAAAGAGAGAAATAAGTAAAAACCAGTGAAAATGGTTCAACTTGAAATCATATTATGATTATTAATCGTCATTGTGACTAAATTTCGCTAACTTAAGAGTAGTATGTGTGGAAACATTTTCTGTGGAATCGTTTTTTTGTGCGAATACGCAAATCTCGGTAAATAAACGTTCTCGAAATAAGACTATTTGCGAAAAAAAAGGTAAAAAAAAAACTATTATCAATGCCCTATATTTTTAATTTTTCCATATTAAGTGTATTCATGGAGAGAAAAATCGTGAAAATGGTCAAATATTACATTTTTGTAGCTTGCCTGTGCAGATTCTTTAAGCGGTAAGAGAAAATCACGATTGCATGGACGTAGTTAATCTGTGCGCTTCCATCACATGTAATAAAGACTCAGTGTTACATATCTAACTTGGACAGCGCAGTATTTATACGGGAACACTGCATGCTGTGCGCGTAGGGGTGATGAGTCGCTAGGGGTGCGTGTTAGTGTCGCCCGTATCACTCTCTCACTTCTTGACCAGGGACGTACAGCTACATAGTACCCTTAAACGTCTCTTCGTGGCGTAAAATGGCCAATACCTGAGAACAGGTTAAATGTTATAAAATGAGAACAGTGAGTAACTGAGTGAGCGAAGAGATTTGGGCGAATTTTAACGGCGTGATCTTGAGAGCCGATGAGGGTGACTGAGGTGATTATGGAGCAGCGCCGGAACGAACGCGTGGGGATAACGGAGATCCCCGAGAAAACCCACAGCCCACATGCGAAGGTCCGGTGACCCAGCCGGGGATTGAATCCGGTTTTCCTTGATGGGAGGCGAGCATGCTAACCACTCAGCCATCGCGGACCCAATAATAATGAGAAGAGTGGTCATATAGTGAAAGTTATAACCCCATTTACTTCCCAAACTATTTACCTGTTATTAATTATATCAGTTTTGATAATTTTGACGAAAATATCTTGTATGCAATTTATTTTGTACACAATTATTTCAAGCCTGAGTGAACGAGAATAATTAAAGGGTGTCTTACGTCTTATCTCCAATCATGACAATAAATACCACATCGTGACACGGATTTATCCGTTTATTTGAATAACTGGAATAGACCTGGGAAATTCTCATTATTACTTCAGTGCGTTTTNTTGATAATTTTGACGAAAATATCTTGTATGCAATTTATTTTGTACACAATTATTTCAAGCCTGAGTGAACGAGAAAAATTAAAGGGTGTCTTACGTCTTATCTCCAATCATGACAATAAATACCACATGGTGACACGGATTTATCCGTTTATTTGAATAACTGGAATAGACCTGGGAAATTCTCATTATTACTTAAGTGCGTTTTNGTGACACGGATTTATCCGTTTATTTGAATAACTGGAATAGACCTGGGAAATTCTCATTATTACTTAAGTGCGTTTTATATTTAAAATACCTATACTTTTTGAACGCGTTTTTCATTTGGCCATGTTTGGATTGACACACATCGGGTAATTCTGCGCCAGTAAACGAACACTTCACAATCGTGTGCCCCGATCACGTGCAGTTCACTCAGAAAGGAAGTGACTGAACATCTATGCAGCAGCCAATGGGGAAACGACGCTGGCTCGAGTATGTACAGTATTGTGAATTTATTTTGATGCCAAATAATAACGCGAATTTTGCAGGTCCCTACAAATTGACCAGTCTCCAACAACATCTCAACTGTCTTTCAGTGACCAGTATTTCACTAACTGCTATCACTCTTTCGGGTGTACTGATTGTACTGTTCTGTGCCAAGATGCTAACTGGTAAAAGACGTAACGCCATGTTGCCGGCCAGTGAGGCTATTTTCTGGCACGTGTGACTGAAGTTCGCACTGTACGCGATTTTTTTCGCTTAATTTTTCACCAGATATTGTGGGGTACGTTACGAACGGGTAACCCACGTACCACAGATACCGTGCTACTGAGTAAAGAAAAACTAATTCTAACTGGGGTTGTACTGTGGCATTTATATACTTTCAACAACTTACGTTTCACTTGCAAGAGTAGCAATTACGTGAAGACGGCAGACTTTTTCTGTGTTACGAATCTTCAGTAAAAACCTGAGGAAGTCAATCAACGTTTATTTAAATTTTATTTGTTTTTCAGGTTGTAGAAGGCTTAATTTTGTACATTAAATGAACAAAGTTTGCATTTTTAATACAATTTTATTTTTGTTACTTATAGTATATGTTTCTTACCTGATAAGGAGTAAACCCAAAAAAAGATTTTGAATGTTTTTATAGTAAGAAATAATTGTTTTATAACTAAACTCGTTCTTAAAAACTTGCACAAAATGTTCCCTTAATATTAAATTTGCAACATTGGTTATGTGCATTGCGTGGAATTGTCTTGGAAATTATTTCCTAGCATTTAATTCCAGAGTACAAAATATACGTTAAGTTATCGTATTAAAAAATGTTTATTTTGCTTGCCGTCATTCAAGATTGCGTTTTTTACCAAAGACTAATATATATATTTTTTTTTTTTTTCTAAAACACGAAAGTTTTGCTTTACACAACAACAAACATTTTAAAAATTACTCTAATAATGTTAAATAAATGCTAAAGGATAGAAGTAGTACGGTAGTCCATGAGTTTGGAATCTTTCATCCCTTCCACAAAAGCTCTACATGGAGAATTTCTTAGACCACTGTATAAATTGTATAAGAACATTTTTCTTCTGTTAAATTTTTTTGATTTACCATATCTGCAAAAACCAACGATTTGATCACAGAAGAGGCAACTAAGTTAATAAAATTTAAAATTACAAAGAAAATTATTAGAGGTCTTAATATATTCTTTCGAATTGCCACGCCAAAGGAAGTAAAGTGAAAATTCATATTATATATATATTTTTTTTTTTTTAAACATACATAAACAAAATATGGATAAATCCGAATGAAATCAGCTTTCAAGACCTCGTTGTGAAGAGCCACCCAAATATCTCAACTCAGCTCAAAACTGCATGAAATAATTTTAAATATTCATGGTGTATTTAAAGCTTATGTATCGAAATAGAATTTTCCGCAACTTAAGATCAAACTTAGTCTTCCAAAAAAATGTCAAAATATTTCTATGTGCAATGACTGTAGGCTTACGTAAGGTATGATTTTAAATAGATGAAGGTTTTCTATTTAATTATTTATGTCATCTTATTGGTAATGTTGCAATAACCTAACAGCATATACAAGGGAAACTGTTTCCTAGTTATTTTATTGTTACACAACTACACAATTATACTTCAGAGGAACATTACAACGGTGTGAAGATATGACCCTTGCCTTATGAAGGGTTAAATATAGCTATTTTCTACCATGATAAAGTTCCTCGTTGCAGAGATACCACCAATACACTAACCCCAGCGGGTTCACTCCCGGATTTTCGCATGTGGGAATCGTTCTGGACGATGCCGCTTGCCGGCGGGTTTTCTCGGGGTACTCCCGTTTCCCCCGCCCTTGCATTCCAGCGCGGCTCCATTCTAGGGACTCATTTCTGTCATGCCCGGGGATGATGGTCACCTACGGGTCCCAGCTGGAAAGACCGTCACTCGGAGGGTGTTGCCTTGCCCTGGGTGCACTCCCCACACGCCATTTATTTATTTTTATTCTAACTACAATGTGAAAGTGCTTAACGTAAGTGGCACAAGGTATCTACTTAAAAGCAGGGACCTGGGAATTTGGCGAGTTCACTGACCTGTAGTCTAGCAGCTTATTGGTTGCTTTCTGTCGCAATAAAAGGCAATGATTGGCTCTGCATTTCTTTCCTGTATTTTTTAATTGACTTTGGTTTCTCCAGGAGCTGTAAGATAACACGAGGACCATTTGCAAAAGGACGTAATTAATTTTAAATCTTAGCAAAATGAATCAGCGAACTTTGCAGGTCACCGTATGTGCTTTTCTCAACATCAATCAATTCGTTCTATACCTAATTTTAATACAGTTTTATGTTTTAACCACCGAGTTCTTAAGAAATTCCAGCAAATCTGAATCATATTTGTGATAAACTGATCGTAATTAAATATGTGATCATTCGCAGAAACGCCAGAGTTCTTTCCAGTTCTCGACATTGTACGTTAATATCTGCAGATTTATCGCCGTTATTGGCCGTCATCTGAGGTCTTCCCCCATCTACCTGTGCTGCGCCAACAATGAACTCGAGTTGATTCGCTTGCAAAGGAACACGTCTGGTGAGAAAATTCACCAGGTGACAATAGAAGTCGCGTATTATAAAACAAAAATACTGCACTTCCAAGAAAAGAATTTGCAAAATCATTTCCCGTCGAAATCATTTAACCTTTTCAGACCCACATTAATTTATGGTTACAGGTGATGTATGTAAAAAAAAATTTCACGCGTGTTGTGTGCAGCACTTGTTTCAAACGTTTTTGCTCAGCTGTAGTAATACGCACCAATCGAAAACTAGGACAGCAGCACGGTTTACGAATCAGCTACTTACAGGGAATATGATTGGTTATTCAGCCTTGCGGTGTACAGTGCTGACCAAGAAAAAAATTTCTGTGGGTTAGGTACAAAATTGTGCACATTGGGTCTGAACGTGTTAAGTCTTTTGATTTTTGATAAAGTGTATACCCGGACACATTGTTTAATCACCTGAGGACGGGAACAGATCGCGTCTTCCGAAACGTCATGTCTTTGTACTGTTTTTACCTTTCTCTGTATATTTGGCCGTTTGCGTTTTTTAAACTTTTGCTCCTCTTGGCGTTTTGTACTGTTGGTTCTCTGACTCGATCATTATGTTTTTATTTATTTATAAATAGCTGACCTTTTTTTTGCATTTTTATGTTTTGTATGAAAATCTAGCCACATGTTGTCTTTGTTGTTTTTTGTTGTATTCATTATCCGAATGGTTCATTAGAGTTTTTTGAAACTTTAAATGTATATTTTTTTTACTTACTGCAGCATGTGTTTCGCTGGTGGTTTTGCGGTTTTCGTGTTGTCATAGTTGTGCTATCCTCGTTGTCTAACTGAATCGTTGTCTCTTGTTCCTTATATTTGCATATTTTTGTCATCACATTTTTAATGGATTTGTGTTTCTCATCCTTATATCGTGTTCTTCGTTTTTTTGGTTACTTTTCTCGTGGCCATTGTAAGCAGTGGAGATAAAATAAAAATTCTAGTTTAGTTTTGGTGCAAGGCACATGAGCGGAACCTGTATATGTCTCTTTCATGCAAATACGGATAAGTAAATTGTTAAACTTGTACAAACTTCCAACTGATAAGCATGCTGCATCATAAATACCAATATAATAGGTCTGGGATGTGAAATCCCAGCAAAGATATAAGATAAACAAACAACTATGTACAATGTTATTTCTAATGGGGAAAAGAGCTGACCACGACACGTTATATATAATATTATTATAACTTGTGCAGCTGAGAATTTTTGTAAGTTCATAACCTTGAAATAGAAAACTAGAACCACTGAACCGATTTCGGTCAAATAAACTTGATTGACATTTACGCATTATATCCAACATCTACAGGGCCAATAATAAGGAAACTGCTAGTTGTTCCAATTAATTTAATAAACCTTAATCCGTATTTCATCACGAAGCTCAAACTTTATTATCTTATTAGAGAAATAAACCGGTGGTGAATAAATCAATGTTCAGATTCAGTTCCACCTCACCATTGCCATTAAACGTCATAAACAACAAACACGAAATTAAAGTCATGAAATTTGCGCTGTTTGTTACGGACACTCCGTCGCCACTTTGAAAAAAAATTGTGCTACCAGATAACGCAATTTTTTACCAGTGGGTGTGACACGACCTCTTAAGCCCAATTTGTAGCTGGACTGCCCGAGGGGGCCGGCCGGAACTCGTTGCGCAGCCGAGTTCGGCGCTTGCCTCACGCCGGTGTGAAACGTTGCCAGGTCACGAACCGTGCGAATAACCGCCAGCTATGACGTCCCGAACGACACGTAATTCTACGTCTCGCGCGCGCCGCAGCAGATAACGTTGCAAAACGCCCTCGTGTTTCCGACCCCGTGGCACGTGCGCGCCATCAGATCTGCTGACAGTCGCCTGGTTGGAGACCGCTCCTTCACCCGGACGTTCGACGGCGAAAAATAATTCTCCAATTTATATCTGCTCCAAGTGTGACGGAGGTCTTGAGAGCCGATGAGGGTAAAGCGAGGTGAGTGCGGAACAGCGCCGGTATGCAAGGGCGGGGGAAACGGGAGATCCCCGAGAAAACCCGCTGACCAGTGCCATCATCTGGCACGATTCCCACGAGCGAAAATCCTGGAGAGACCCCACGGAGAATCGAACCCGGTTCACCTAGGTGAGAGGAAGTAGTTACAGCCAATAAAGAAAAAAAAAAACCAACTATTTTGGATTTGTACATAGAACACTGGGAGCTAGTAATCAACCAAATTTGCCCCCTACAAATAATTCTCTCGTGTGATGTCATCTGGAATAAAATCACAATACTATGTGTAAGCTCACTTTGAACAAACGTAATTCAACTAATCTTTGTAACACAAACTAAATAGAATGACGCGAAATTGAACTCGAGATTAGATACACCTCTCGTGTTGGCGAAACGGTGCTGTGGTTGCCTCGTCGAACAGAAAAGTGGCCAACCACGCATGACTGGAATGTTCCAGACCATTAAATGACCGCATAAGTAACAGTCGAGTATATCATGGCGAAGGAGCAAGATCTTGGCGCATATGATCGTGGCCAGATCGTCGGGGCCAAACGTAGGGGACACTCTCCATTTGCACAGTCATCGAGCACTGGGATCTCCAGCGCGAGTTCTCGGAGTCGGGTGAAACCACCGTTGCCAGGGACAGTTGCCGTTGCAAACAACGCATCGGAGACAGAGGTCGCCGTCGGCTGCAGCCCGGTCGATAACAGCGGATGGACAGGCCGTGGTGTAGGACCACCTGCTGGACCACAACGACCTGTGAGAAGACACGCCATCCAGGGAGGTTCTCTCCTCGCTTCGGGGGCACAGAAGTCGCCACCCCACCAGGGTATCTCTGCTCACCAACACGTCACGAGACTCAGTGATTAACTTGGGCGCGAGGACACTACTGTTGGACCCTCGGCGCATGGGAAAATACCGCCTGGAATGATCAGTCAAGGTAAAGAGAGCACGTTTGTAATCAACCTCTGAAAAATGTCACTGGGGCAGTGACCTGCGTATGTTATAACGAGCGCACTGACTGCCAAGCGCCCATTTAAGTTGGCAACGGCGGAGAGAAAGCAGTTCCATGCCTTAATGTTTCATAACTCGGGGCAGTGATATTTCGCTAAAAATATTTCGAAACAAGATACAGTTCAAAGCACTGTAGGGTCTTCCAGCTTCTCTGATTGGCTAAAAAATGTTCTGGCCCGTGTTTAACCGTTTGCCCACGAATCACGAAGGTTCAGTGTCGGAGTTACTTAGTCCTGAGTGGCTTGGTCAAAGACGGACACGGCACCAGCAGCCAACGGAGGTATAACAAGAGCTGAGGTGTGTATATAGTATTGAAGTCTACTGTGTGCTCCGGTTTTTACGTGAAAAGTCACTGGCCCTATTAATAACAGGCTCGAAGTAAACATTTGTGAATACTGAAATATTTCATTTTACTTTCTGTCTTTTTTTAATGCATATAAGAGTGAGAATAAATACAATGGTAAAATATTTGCTTTTCTAAAAAAATGTACAGTTTTCCTTGACCGACGTCGCTGGTCAGCGGGTTTTTTTTTCTCGGGGATTTCACGTTTCCTCTAACCTTGCGTTCTGGCGCTTCTCCATGCTCATTTCACGTCACCCACATAGTCTCCCAATACTTTGACAGTAAAGACGTCAGTCCCCGCCATTTTACATTTCCAATATTTTTGCCATCAGTTCCATTTTAGATTGTTTAATGAAATTTTTCGCACGACCTAGCCTAAATAATAGTTTCTAAAGCTTTATCAAACTACTGCATCTATACTGCTTTTATTTATTTTTGACTTGTGACTGCCGCAGGAATAGGTAATTTTTTCTTGCAGGCGGTTGCAGAAATGATTATGGCAACAGTAGTCTATCAATGCATATTTTAGAACATGTGGAAAACAATGCCCTATGACTTGTCAACACCCAAAATAAAATATAAAATCTGTGATGCAATTTACGGCGAAAATTCCGTAAATCCAAAATGGTGAGGACCGATCCCCCTTAACAGTAGTTTAAAATATCTTATTTCCACTTTAATGTATTTCGGTACGATTTGGGAACATATGGAAGTCGAACTCGCCAGCTGCGACGCATGAGAACCTAGAAACCACCGAGAAAATACCTGGGGAAAGCAATCCAAGCGGTAAATCAGTGATTTCAGCAGTAACCTCTGAAAGACACCTTTGGTAAGCTGCCAGATCCTGGAAAATCATAGCAATGCGAGAGTGCACAAAACGTATTTAAAATATGGGGCTTTGGGTTTCCGAGTGATGTACAATATCAGTGCACTCATCTTGTAATTTTATTTTTATGTTGAGTTTATTTTGGCCATGCGACTGACCTTGACTTTCACCTGAGGTTACATTTGGTTCAGCAGTTTCACAAATTTCCAATAAATCGGGACAACAGAGAAATTATCTTTTAATTATGCACTTGTTATGACAGTTTCTTTAGATAGTCGCCATTTTTGGTACGCGTTTTGTGCGATAAGATTTTTGTATGAAAATTTGTTATAAGTTTTTGAAATCATGAAAGTATTTTATTGATTTTCATTAAAATTCACTTCCATTCACAAGTCAACGGTGATACATACACACTAAAAAGTCCTGAATTCCTCTCTCTCTTTGTGCAGTTAGTAGCTAAATATGCTATCAGAGCCACGCTCTGAATCGAACTTGCAGTCATGTAACTAAGGACCTAATATTTGTTGTCCCTCTGCTAATGGCCATCCATGATATACCGTTAATTTCTAACATTCATTCAATTAATTTACCTCTCGCCCACGTGCATGGCATTAACTATTCGCACGCACTCAACCCCGAAGCCGGGACGTGATACAAGAAATGTGTTGTACTATACCCAAATCATTTTGCAAAATTATCCCGTAGAAGGTAGATATCAGGCCTTCGTTCTTTTATTCTACAATAATTATTGGACCAATGTTTTTTCATATACATTGTGTGTTATTGTGGAACCCCAAAATGTTCTAAATGTATTGGCGTGGTTGAGCTATAAGCGACAAAGTATCAATTTTTTCACTGTGGCAAGAAAAAATAAAAAATTTTGTTTGCTGTTTGATTAGGTCCTTAAATTTAAGTAACCATTTCAATAATACGTGAAACATCGCAACTTTACTGCAAAACACTGTGATGGTGATGAAACATAATTCATAATATTTTATTATTCTACACCACAATGTATACGTCTTACGTGGTATTATCGACGAGGGAGCTGAGGCTTACCTAGTGGATGTCCCGTTCGACGTTCCCAGATAGGACGTGGCAGCCGACGAATGTGCGTGGCTTGGCACGCGAGCGAAGACTGAAGGTGCGAGGCTCAAAGCTGCCCCCACCCCCTCATCATTCTGACGCCCCTCTTCGTCCAGCGTGTATGGCGGGCGTCTAGCAACCGTCTAACGCTACGATCTACGTCATCAAGATTCGAATTTATCGGATTTCAACCACTTCGAAAACCATCTGGGATGTCCCTCAGCACTGGTCAACGTATTTTTGAACTATAAAAGGGTTTGTATTTCGTATAGGAAACACAGAAAGGATAGGGATATCGACTATTAGGATATTATCTTGGCAGAAGGCATATCCTGCCTTTTTTATAGGGATTTTTTTACGGGGCATTTATAGGGAAAATATTTTTAAGATAAGTGTGTTTTATAAACAGTAAATTTTTGAAATGTTGCAATATTTGTGCTAAGTTTGTTATTCTCTGTGAGCCCATAATTAATGTAACTTTATATAATTTATTCATAATACAAATTTTCTATGTAAAATCTTTTAAAGCCAATTTTTTGGCTGTTGCTATCTTGTATTTTTGATGTTGGGAATTTAACTAGAAAAAATAGAGTGAAGAGTGAAGAGATTTGGGCGGCTCTTAACAGCGAGGTCTTGAGAGATATGAAAAAAGAGAAAAAGAATAAGCCCACATATAAACGAAATAAAAAACTATCAGGCGACCATTTCTTACAATTTTGGGTGTTAAATATTTGATATTCCAATGTGTATCAGGGGATGGTTGACTGTTTCGCAATATTTTGCGACTGCGTTATTTATTTGTACTCTGAAATTGAAACTCTGCTGATTGAAAGATTTTGGTAAGACTCATTTGTGATCAAACGAGTGGTATGGAAGAAAAGGGAGTAAGACGTCAGTGTCATGGTGTGGTTGGGTTTCCTGCGGGTGCTCCTGCTCTATGACAACACCATAACTTCATGTATTTTCTGGTTTGTAGCCTAATAACTGACTTGATTTTAATTATTGGAAACCAGTGTTTCTATACGTTTTAGGTTTTGTAATTTCTTTAATCGTATAATTTTTATACAATCATGTGTTTGTTATTTATTTGATTTTGGGTGTCATGATATCTGTGCAATGGTGCCTGATCGTGAAAATACACTTTAATTATCTTGTAACATCTGTCATTCAAAGAGCACAGCGGATGATGGAATGTTACAAATAAAACTGGTGTTTGCTCCTCACATTACTTAGTTTTATTCTGGTTTAACCATCGGCCACTATGGTGAAATTCCGAAACTGACGTCACACAACTTGTGTAACGGGTGCCTCATAAATTGCTAGCGAGTGGTTTTTTATGCGCCCAGTTTGCTTCGGATCCACTCTGGTTAATGGTTCCTGCTGCTTGCACCCAGAGTTTACAGCACTGGGAAATTATTGGTTCTTTCTGCGTGGCACGAGTGTGTTTAGCACTGGACAAGTAGCCTACCAGCATATTTTGCAACACACTAAAAAATTGTTGTACCTTCTTCACTGCCGAAGCTGATTACGAGAAAAGCGACAAAAACCATTAAACATCGTAATAATAAAAAAGCGATATATAAACATAAATATGTAGAATTTTTTTTACCAAAAAATTAAGCAAAATAATTACGCAAAAATAAAAATGTAATATTTACTCAAAATAAATAAAAAAATTACAAAAATTCAAATTTTTCGAAACATATAAGACAACTGACAGAAAAGCGAATCTATAATTGCATTCGGGATACACATTTGTCAGTTAAAAATAATATTCCATAACTTAAAAAAGTATTAAAAACTGGAAAAAAATTGTAATCTTTGTCGGCAGTAGAGGAATTCCAACAATTCCCGAGCCAAATTCAATTATATCATTGCCATGGAATTTCAAAAACATAGGCCTATTTTGCTACAGTTTACCCTTCACCACTGCAAGTATTATAGATATCTGCACTTATTTTCTCCGAGACCTCCTGGCGGGGCTGGTTAAGTAACATAACGAACAACTGGAAAAAGCGAGTTATATTCCCCTCTGCAGCAGATACCATAAACTGGAAACTTAGACAATTTCATGCTAGGCACTATCTGAAGTTTTAAAGTGAAGGAATGCAAGTCTTCGCCTCCGTATTTTATTCTGTAAGTTGCAAAACTGTAAATCACAGACGCAAATAAACGAAGCCCGATACTGTTTGAATAATAACAACTTTAATAACTTCGATGAAAAGTATAATAATAAAAGGTCAAGTAACTTCTCCAATCTATAACTCAAATATCGTAAGTGACTGGATAGATTGTAGGGCTCCTGGGGCAGTGGCATCTGGCAGAGAATAGAGGACTAGGCAGTGACATCTGGGGGGGAGGGGGTTAAGAATTGGCTTCTGTCAGTGGACCAGTGGGCTAACCTTTGCCCTTGACCTCCATCCAATAGGTACTTCATGCTCTGTCATTCCATCCCACCATATTGTTTCTAGAATTTTCCAATTCATGCTCTGTCATTCCACCTTCGAACCTCGTGCTCTATCACTCCTTCACATGGAATCTGGTAGACGACAAGAGGACTAGACCCCATCTTAATGCCATGCTGCCATTTTGGAATTTTACATTTTCCTGCTCTGTCATTCCACCTTGGGTAGGGATGTTGCGATACTACTGATACTATACTGGTATCGATACTTTTGATTCCATACTGGGTTATTCAGTATTCGATACTTTCCTTGCGATACTCTACCTACCCATATTACTAATTTTGTTCCGATACTTAGTACATGAATCGATATTTTTCCCTTTCTGTTTAAAAACTAAATTTTTAAGAAATAAACAAATTCAGAAGAAAGAAAAAAAAACACGAGTGTAATAGTGTATACAGAAGTTGGCTATACTGATCAGGGAACCGTTAATGAACAGTTACTATTAGTAAATTACTAACGGTCCGATAGTTACGGTGAAAGGAAGGCCCTTGCTGGAAGGGAAGTGAAGGGAACCCCAGGCCCTGGCCACGCCAACGCCACATGGCCACTCACACTCACTCACTCAACCGTTGGCGTTAAGAGAAGTGACTAAGTTACATCTTACTTAGTTTGTTTTTTAATTGTCTATTTGTTTTAATGTCAGTTTGTTTAATTAAAATTATGTCGCATCCAAAAAGTTTGGTGTGGAAATACTTTCAGAAAATAGATATGGATTCTGTGCAGTGTAACATCCGTTAAAAAAAACTCAAGTTTTCGGGGAACACGAAATATTTAATGAAACATTTGAAAGTGCACCCGCAATGCCAAAAACAAAAGGAATCGACTGAATCAAGGTATGTATTGTTTATTTTTAATTAGGTTTTTTGGTTAGGATACCTTAAGCTATGTCTACACCCGTGCCCTTTCGTCTTCAACTTTAATTTAAATTCAACTTGCAATTCTACATTCTTAAAAGCCGCATTCGTTCAGTTAATAGCCGTATTCGTTTACTCGGTTTACTTACCCAGACAGTTAATCGTGAATTATAACAGTTTTTCTGATATAAAAAAATTTTTTAACACCAGGCTATTTCATCTTTTAATGCAACAAAAATTAGGAACATGTATTAACAATTATTGATATGAGACTTATGAAAGGTCTTTTTCTAAAGGTGTAGTTAAGAAGTTCTTTTGAAGAACACATTTTTTTCATTTACAGCCAACATGTTTCATTCTATTTTAAAATAAAATACTATCGTATCCTTTATTTCTTCGATATCAGTGATAAAAAATATATTTAGCATGTTACTATTTTCACTCAGTTTAATCGATGGTAGTATCTATACTTTTATTTCGGAGTGGGTATCGACACCACCCTTCCAATATTAGTACCGATACTGGTATCGATACTTTTGTGGTATCGCAACATCCCTAACCTTGGGCCACAAACGCCATCTTGGGAGCCACTTTCTTGCATGCCACATCATGATCTATCATTCCACATCGCAATATATTGTTAGAGAATTCTCAATTTTCCTGCTCAGTCATTCTACCTTGGTACCTCCTGTACTGTCATTCCTTCTCGTCTGCTCTCTCCCTCCAACTGGATATCGTCGGCTGTTGGCTGCCATATTGGATGTATGTAGGCCACCATCTTGTTTCGTCTGCTGCCCTTCTTGGTTCTTATATCGCTTAATAGTTGGTGCTAGCATCGGCCACTGTATGCTAGGCAGTGCTATTGTCACTCGATGTCGTCATCGGCTGCGAAGAGCGCTGGTGTCAGCTGAAAGCTATGAGCGTTGTTCCATGTGCTGTATGCAGACACTAGCCTATATCGACATGATATGGTTTAATACAGTATAAAATGTGTAGAGGTGATGAGCAGCGAACTGCCAGACCTTGGAATTGGCAGACATGTACCTTAGTCGACTGAGCCACCAGGATACGGGTGTCAGTGTAGTTCTAAATAATGTATACATATAAATAACTGATGGTATATGTTTATTAGAGAGCATAGTTCGCATAAATCACGAACCACCCACGCTATGTCATCGAAATTCTATATGTTGGCCCCATTATGCATCCCGATAAAAATACATATGTTAAGCTTTAATAGGCATAGTTAGCTTACACTGGCAAACTATTAGTGTTAGGTTCTTGAGAATCAGTATCCCTGCACCAATGTGTCATATCAATAAAGAGATGTTTCTAAGTGTAGCACGTACTTTTTAATTTTGCTGATAATTATTTTCTGTGTACTTGTACACATATATTATAAGTAAATAATGATTTCTCTGTAGCATCGTAAATTATGAGTGATTTCCACACCTACATTGAAAGCGTGCGTTCCTACATGCTGTGGCGGACAGTGCCATTAGATTTCTCTATTTCAGTCTCGACAACACACATTCCAATGATGGCAGCATGACACATTTACCACAGAGAAGGATGCCTGAGCAAGTGCTTGCCTACACACTGCTCAATAACGTTAGCCCACTTCCATTTCTGTCGCAACAACACATTCTAATGACACATTTAACAAGGACCAGGATGTCGGTGGGCAACCATGAGTAGTTAATAATCTTATAAATAAAACTTTTGTACTTCGAATAAAAATTATTTCATACAATTGTGGTTTGTATATGACAATATTTTCTTGCAGTTAGTTTGCAAAATATAATCTTTCCACTCCCCATAAATTACGATCTGAAGTCCAGTCTTTGGTTCTTACCATCTTCTTATGAATAGCAGCCAGTTGCTGTAAATAATACATCATTATTTATCTGTGATGGACTTCTTGGGGTGGATGTCCCACATAGTCTGTTATCCTCGCCTTTACTGCACACATGCACTTGGTCCCTTGAACGAGGCTTAAAACCAAGCTCATGCATACAGTTCCCCAGATGATTTAGAGTCACAATGAAGATTTATGTCGAACTGTATATATAATTTGAAAGTAATTAATACACAAAATAAAATTTTAAATTTTTTTTATTCACTCAGCTGCCTCGCAAGTACATGTTATGTAGGTGGTTTACAACATGGTTGACATGAAAAACCACAACACCTAAAAAAGAAAAAACAAGTGGACATAGGAGTACCAGTTAGATGACAGCCAAAGAAGATTACTGATGTATAGATAGAAGAAAGGAAAAGAATTATAGCACAGTGTATGAGAGAAAAATAATATCGACTCTGCCTCTGGTGATAAGTGTATGCATGACGTGACCACCATTTCATCAAATTCCTCACTCAGTGTATATTATATTATAAATAAAATTATCACTCCTCATAAGAAATAAGTTCTGTCATCCCTTATAACCATGTGATAGAGTATGTATACCATCATGTAGTATTATTACCTTTTGGTCATATTGCCATGACAAAGCCAACTTATTGGTATATTCCGAATATTATTCATGTTACCGAGATCTGATGTTGCACAAATTAAACCGCAATGTCTGCTTGTGCTCAAGAATAGTCTTAGATTTTACTAAAGTAATTTAAAAGTAAATAACAGATTTCTGTAATATCTTAGCTCTTTTTACCCATAACTATACTTTTTCGCACATAAACCAACAAACTAACTCATTTCCTTCCCACCACTCTCATATTTAAATTTACCCACCGCTTTCTTGTTGGTGCATGAGTAGCATGGATGAGTGGGGGGATATGCACTTGTGTCAAATTCTGACATGAGGTCTGGTGTAAGTGGCTGGGTCATGATAGAAGTCGTTGGTAGTTATGTGATAGAATAAATTATCAGTATAAGAGTAAGCCAACACTAATTTTTTTATCATATTTCCGCTTCATGATGTGATAATAAACTTCATACATCAATATAATTGATAGGTATAAGACAGCGGAGCCTGCATATATTGGCTTGTCAAATAGTATTTTTTTCTTTTCCTAGATGGACAGGGGCACGATTCTCTCTGTATATGGTCCTGTATTTAAAGGAGGGTTTCACTATCCGATTTTTGAGGTGCTTTTCATGACATACCAGTTCCATGGTTTGGTGTTTGCGCTTGTTCTCCGTAAGTTTTCCGAAGGTATAATTACTTGTCAGTTTATAGAAATCTCTCTCATCATTATTCTTTGCTGATTGTCTTTTTCTGTATTTAAGTCAATACATGTTTTAAGCCATGCTTCCTTGCAAAATTGTAGTACTATGCGAATTTTTGTCAATATCAAACTATTCTGCATCACCTGTTTGAGATTTTGATGACAAATAATACAATATTTTTTATTTTCCAGTGTAGTAATTAGATTTTTCTGTCTGGATCCCGGTGGACATTCATTGATGGGTAGAAATTGTAAATATTTATGGTGTTCATGGAGCTCATCGGGATATTCAATATCTACCTCTAGTATGTAGCCAACATTTGCATTGTTAGGTATGCAGGTGAAATCGATGTTAGTATCGACCAACTAAAAATCACACTTGGACCGGGGCAGAGACATTGTCCAACCATATAAATTGTTTGCATCCAAGTACTGTAAGTATGTCGTCGGCTTGGTGGAATCAAACCCGTCTGACATATATGGGTTGTTCGCAATACAATGTCGCTTCATGCACTGAGTTACTCCTCCTCTTATTCCAGACTCTAAAAATAAATACATACAGCAATCAGTCATTAAATTAAGTTCAACTTTAGTCATTTTCAACAAGGTATCATACGAAAATCCCGGGGCACTGATATACTGTGCACAGTTCAATCCATAATTATCTATAAATAATCGACTAAAATTCTCAAAAAAGTTCTGATAATAATAATAATAATTCCAAAGTTAAATACACATTACCATAAACCCCCAGTGTTGAGCAACAAAATTTGCTCCAAACTTTCTGACAATGGTGAAAATCAGCATCAGTTATGTGTGCATCTGTAAGTAGATTGTAGAAAGCTTCCTTTGGTGGCAGCTGTGGTAGGTCCAGTCGTTCCCAGCAGTTAACGTAATCATATGGGAAAACTCCCTTTCTTGTGACCATCTCCATTTCGTCATTGTTAAAAATATTAGCATTATTTTAAAACTGTGATGCAGGTAGGTTTTCAGCGAGAGTGGCAAGGCTAGCAGACATTAAGCACAAGGTGTCAATAAATTGGATAGAAGTTTGTCATTGAGTCTCTTGCTGAATGTAATAAACTTTTCTTTGGGATGTGGTATTATAAATATTTCCTCTTCTTCATATCCAAGATGTTTGATAATAAAATGTTCATCATTACCCACATTATGGAAAAATACTGGAAGCTTCTTTGGTCGACGACAAAGATGTTGCAATTATTTCAAGCAGGCCCAAGAAAGTTGCCTGTGAAATAGCAGTGATCACGAACTTTTACATTTGTCCCAGTGAATGGGGTGGAGCAGTAGCAGCATGTATTGGAAGATAAATAATAGGAAATTTGATCATCATAATTGGTTTACCTGTTTGGTGTGAAGTCTTTGCTGTTGGTATTATGTCATCTGGTATTATGTCATTATCCCCTACGACATAAAAGAGTAACTATAAGGGTTATGATTTTTATAATTAAACTTAAGTGGCTTTTCTGGGTCTGACTGACATGATGGAACTAGTTTAAGCATTACCTTAAAATCTGCATACACAACTACTGGCATCTTTGACATATTCTGTTAATTCTTGAATGCAAAGATTGGACAGTGCCCATTTTTCTCTATCCGTGGCATCGCTATTCTTGCCGGAGCATGAAGACTGCAATACTTCTTATGCTCCTCTAATGTTTCTGCAGCTGTGAGTTTTGTCACTCTTGGCAAGTTGTGGTAAGCCATTAAGCATCGTTTACATATGTGCTCCTTTTTTTGCGAGCCGTTAGCTGGTGCCTCGCGAGTCTCGAGAAATTCGGGATGAAGGTATACTGACTATTATTTTCATTAGTGAAGAGGTGGTCGAAATGATAAAACCTTTTTTTCCTTGGTGATTCGTGTTGACACTACCTTCAAATACCCATTAAAGCTGTAAACATTAACTGAAACATAGAGGGTATCCTTCTCAAACATGTTTATCTGCCTTAGTGGGGTTGGGAACTCAAGACGATCAAAATTAAATTTGTCTTCCAATTCATGGTAGCGATGGTTCACGCGCTGTCGGCTTTCCCCTTCCACAAAACCTGTGAGGATGGCCCACTTGAAACATTCGTTGTCCTTATTAATAGGGCTGCTTACTGCCTTCTTGGCTTTGATGGAAGCTGGCAGGTCTATGTAGCTTAAGGCTCTTAAACGGTCCAATTTACTAATCCGGAACTGTAAACGTGTCACTGAAGACATGGTAAAGCCACAGCCCTTCCCCATGAGTTCTTCTTCCTCAACACAGACTTTTCGAATACAGCTCTCCACGGCTTTAGGAATATTACTCACCTCATTCACTTGGGTGTTCTTTGTATTAAATGCCCTCTTGTCGACCTGCTCTTCATGTGGCTCTGGCTTTCCATATATGAATTCCAACCTAATATTGAACTTGATTGAACCATTTTTTTCCCTAGAGCTCGGTGATCTGGTTGACAGTATCATCCTATTTCATTTGCAAAAAACGAACATATATCAGTCGTAATATTGTCATTCTCTGCTACATATATTTTAAGGTTACCTCTGAACGCAGTCTCTGCCTCAACGAACCAGTAAGCATTTGTCACATCAGCCCATGCATTTATTTATTGGCAGGGCCGGAACTAATATTATAGGCTGTGGAAGGACAGACAATGCATCCACGTGTGCTTTTCTTCTTCAGTTGTGGAGAAGGCCCATTACGTTTGGTGATGTGCGCCTTCAGTGTGCCTGCTCTCGAAAATGCCGAGTTGCATCATAACCCAAATTTAAAAGGTTAGCTTTGCAGGATTTAATCGACAACATCTCTCATGTCACTGTGCAGTGCCTAATTGTGTGAAACTCTTGTTGAAATATTTGCAATGGGTGGTCGATACCTGCCTATCTATACCTGTGCAGATACGCAAGTGTGTGGACATGTTGTCGTTGCAGCAGATTGTCACGCCGCACCTATCGAACATCTGATGTGTGTCAATATAGGAGTTGTGGGGAACACTGGCTTTCGTGCCGCTTACCGTTAGAATAGTCGGTAAAGGACATGCTACAAAACCCACACAGAAAAAACCTTGGAGGTTGTGTCGGTCTTACCTCAGAGACCGCATTGGGCCAAGGAAATGAAGATACGAAAGAAATGGCTAGAACTCTACCGGCCATACTGCTGCGATAAGATCAGCAAGCTGCAAAACACGAGTGCGGAGCATGGGTAACAATACTGACATACGTATTAATGGAGGGGGCGGAGAGGTATAAAGTGGACATTGCTGACTAGGTAGTGGTAGATAAAAACAAAATAACTTTTAAATCGTCATGTAAGTACCATAAGAAGAAGGAAGTATTGCATTATGCTTTGCTAACAACAAATTGCTATGTTGCTGGCTTCCTTAAGACAACTACACGAATTTGGTTTGGAGTAGGGGGCGATGAACGCGCTATCACTGAAGGATATCTCTTGGACAAATATAAACACAAAGAATTGATTTCCAAATATTATAAACATTTAGGGTAATCATCACTGATATCATTCTCCCAATTGAATACTCACTGCGTACTGTGACGCGAGGATACTGGGTTTTCCTTGCCGCCAAACAGTAGCGGCAAGACGACAGACCAGCAACTCCGGGATTTGATGGGGACCCGCGAATGCTGTCTGTGTTAACTTTGAAGTACACGAGAAGTATTCTTGTTAAAAGACATAAGTATACATAAATAAATTCTCGATCACTTAAAAATTCTGGTGCTAGCGTGACACTTATTCTCAAAGAAAAATGAAACGGATTGCAAAGGCTGATAAACCTTGCGTGGTTAGAGCCGATCATCAAGACAAACACGATTTGGTTGAGGGACTGACGTTTCGACCTTGACGAATCCTAGTATCGAATACAAACTGTTGGTAACAAGTTTACAAAACATATATACATTATTTTGATATAAATTATTAGAGGTCTTTATAACACTGAAGAGCCATAAAACTGGTACTCCTGCATATATCGTGTAGCCCCCCCTCCCCCCAAACCTCCCCCTCGAGCACGCAGAAGTGCCGCAAGACGACGTGGCATGGACTCAACTAATGTCTGAAGGTATGCAGGAGGCAATTCACACCTTGACTCCTGTAGGAGAGTCCACAAATCCAATCTGCGCCAATTTGAGAAAGGGTTGCTCGTCTGTCACGTTTAATGATTCTCGTCAGTCGTCCTTTGTCCCGTTATTTCACGATCTTTTTCTGGCCGCAGCGATATCGAAGATGTGATGTTTTACCGGATTCCCGATATTCACGGTACACTCGTGAAATGGTCGTACGCGAACATCCAAATGTTATCGCTACCTCGGAGATGCTATGTCCCATCTCTCGTGCGCCGACTATAACACCACGTTCAAACTCACTAAAATCTTGAAAACCTGCCATTGTAGTAGCAGGAACCGATGTAGCTGCCGACCGCATCGCGTTACTCTGATTGGTTCAATACCTCTGTTATTTGCATATCACGCCTATACTAGTTTTTTTGGCTCTTCAGTTTTTTTCGATATGCATGTGTGTAGCCAAGGCGAAATGTTGATAGTAGCATGTTCACAAAATAAATGATAAAAAATACCACTATAAGAGTTCTTATTACGTTATGTATATATATCCCAGCACGCAAAGGCGAGCAACAGCAACATATGTTATTAGCATAGCACTTTTCACATAGTAAGTAACAACCAAAACGTATTTAAAGAAAACCGCTGTCGAATTTTATTAATTATTGCGAAAGTACGCGCGTGTCTACTTTTGAATAGTATGTTATATCACAGAAGCTTTTACCGTCTAGAACTATCACAGATAGAATAAAATTTATACTACAGCTGGATATATATTACATGTTTTTTAAGTATGGTTAAAAATATATAAATACGTTTTATAACAACATATTATGAAAAAGATACATCACCCCACACACAAGAGAAAGCATATGAAAACACATTTTTAACTAACTTAACATAATATAAAACTATTCATGCATTTGTAGTACATTTTAGTAATATTATTGACATGTTTTCTATTCACATGTGGGCCACGTTATGAGCTGTCAGAGACCACATGCGAGAGTAACACAGATGACATAAGATTGCAGAGGTGAAATAACAGCTTGTGCCATGAAGTACAACTGCACATGACACCAGGATGGTGTCGCTATGACCAGAGAAATACTGTAATGCCGTTTTACCAATCAACACCTGGTAACTTACTCGTCGGCTGGCAGCCTAGCGAACAAGGAGCCTCTCGTAGCAGGTAGTAAGCAACGTGATGAAAGGCGCGTTCCCAGAACCTCACACAGACCAAGTATACTCTAATCACAGGAATCGCAACGTAATTTCATGTCTGTATATGTATCTAGTCTGTGGCAGCAAGCTGCAGCGGACGCACTCGACAGCTTGGGCGTGTTACAACGGTACAGCGCGCCCGAGAGAGAAAGCAGACGGGAATGTGCATTTTCAGCCAGCCCGCCACGCGAGGTCACAACATGGCGCTGTGTGAGGCACAATATTCCTATTCAGCTCTGAAAAAGCACTACACAGAGGTTTTAAAAGACCACAATTCAGAAAGTACTCGTAAATGTAACACGCTTAAAAGCAATGTATAGTTTCGTGCGTCTCGCACAATTATAAAGTTCATATAAATTTTAACGTACGCACTGAAATTATTTGCTTTATACAATCGCAAATACTTTTAAAACCAGTCGCGTTTCCTCAGTTTCCTCATCGCTTGAAAAAAAATCGTGAGCATACGTGTACATCTAATATACAATATCTAGCGGCAACTTTCAATCAATTACAACCTAAAGTAGCTTGCACTAATTATTAAGCATCTGTTAAACATTATACTGAACATGAGAATCACTTTTTTTCTTCTAATAACCTTGTTATGTTTTCAACACGTGAGCCAATATTTTTCCTGTTGACAGAAAAAAAAATGCATGATCGTAATAAAACATTATTTTTCAGTTAAGTAAGCTGTACTGAAGCTATAAAATAAAATGCCGGTAGGTATAAACTGCTGGAGTACCTACGGGCTCAAACATAATAAAAGCTCAACAATTTAGACAACTCTTTATGTCCGGTAGCACGCAGCAACACTATACAACTCCTAAAATCAATGCTAATAAATTAAACGCAGTTCACAAACTATAAGAAAACACATTTTTTTCTAAGATCGGTAGAAGGGCCCTTTAAGACGTTTCAACATTAGCAAGCGATGGAAAAGATACAACATTATTTTACTATGCTTTGCTAATAAACATGACTTGATTAAAAACCGAAAAATAAACACTTACAAAAGTTCACGACTGTAACAAACATTCACATGTGACATTTTCACTATAACTTACCTGGTCGAGATTTAACTCGGAGCGAATATTATGTCCGACAGAGAATCTCAATGTGATGCGTTGAATTAACACCGAAATAGTAGTGGAGCAAGTGTACTCTGACGATCAGACGAGACAAATGAAGACAGAATGAGCGTTCCGAGCCTTGATTCGGTCTTTAATAAAAGAGGGCCACAGATTTATACATAGAGAAACAAGTTCCTATCAGGGTATGGTTGGGCGAGGTGCTAATATTCTTAGTCTAGAAATTCACTATGCTTACCACAAATGGTCGTGCAGGCAGTACAGTGCTGCTATTGGTCAGCCATGCTTGCTTTCAGCTATTGAGGCCTGCGGATGTTTTCTAACTCGCAGGTCAGTAGCATTGTGACCTGAATCAATGGTGACAGGATGCCTCAGACAGAGATAAATTCAATTTCTCCACAATGCCTTGCCGGCTAACATTGACGACCTCAAAATGAGAATCACGGAAGCTATCCAAACCGTAACACCGGACTTGCTGACTAGAGAGTGGAACGATTTTGATTATCGCTTTCATGTCGTTCGGGCCGCTCGTGGTGGTCACATTGAACATTTATGAATGTATGGTGAACAAATTTTACAGTTTCGCGGTTCATTTGATTGGTCAATCAAGGTTGTCGGTTGTATGGTTTTTATATTATAGACCTTCAATGTTGGGATATTCTTTCATACTCATCCTGTTTATGCAATACATAGTTCTTTGATGAATGCGAGATAAGTTGTGAACCCCTGCCAATTAGTAAACATGTTGACGGGCAATGTGTGACTTAATGGATTTTTACACTCACATCAGTACTTTAACGATTTTGTCTCTTGCATTATATGTGGCCAGGCGATCGTTAATTATCAAAGTATAAACGCAAGTGTTGTAGGGAAAATTCTCTGCTGACACCAATTCTATGTGACAGTCAACCACGCCTGTGTTCACACTGCCGTCTTGTTTATTCACATAAGAAACTAGGATAGGAACGGTGCTAATATATGTATTCACTTGGTTCTAGCAATGGGGACGGTGTTTCTCCATAGTAGACTTTCTGGGAATCTGCAAACATTTGATTTGGCATCATGTAAGTCCCATTTGTAAAATATACATTTAAAAATCCACAGGGAAAACTTTCATAGTTGAGAAATATTTTAACATTCTTTTGTTTTCATGAGGTCAAATTTTAATCGATCTTCACTGACTGCATTTTGTTTTCCCGTCTAGAATTCAACTATGATGTAGCGAGGCTTCTCGCTTGCAACACTAGACATAACCTTCCAATTTACACTGATGGAGCGCGGCACACTCGGGTAAGTTTCCAAACTACATGATCGGAAAGCGATATCGACGTTTCGTCCTTTCTGGACGTATGTCAAAAACCTTACAATATCCAACATTTTTAATTGCACATAAGGTAGCCTGCAATCGATGGATTGTATCGATTGTGTCGTAGATTCTGGTCCAACAGCAACACCCTGGATCGCATTCGTTTGCATGTTGGTTAAGTGAATAACCAATTCTTCTTTGGAATGAATAAAAACATGTCTATAACCTTCTGTGAAACCTAACATAATGGCTAGTGGGAAACAAACTTCGAATTTTCCACCTTCGTAAAGTTGGTGTTTATAGTCTGCTTCGACTCCTCAGCCAGCAATTTTCGCTGCAGGTCGTTGGTTGTGTGTATGAGACAGGTTGTTCTTTATAGTAGCTGTAATTCCAACATCCCTTGTCGAATGCACTTCAACGCCTCCCAATTCATAATAAATCCTGTTAATCATCTGCGGTGTACCATTTCTGGTTTTTTTGGGTTGTAACAGGCACTACACCCTCTTCCTTAGTAATCGTTCCCCTGAAGCTCAAATATGTAATACACAGTACTGTATAAAAGTTCTGGTTTTGCACTAGGACTCAAACTTCTGATGAAAATGCATATGGTCCTGGTATATACAGTGAAAACGAGTGAAACTCATTTTTTGTAATAGAATCTCAGTAGCTGATGTTTCCTTAATTGTTAAGTATTTCGGCATTAATTTTGCATGTTTTGAACGTAAGATTTTTGAGGAAGTGTACATTTTCGCTTTTTAATACACTGAATGCTCGCAGAACACTGACATTTGACTTGTTGCCTCTGCCAGTTTTTATAAAAGAAATTCCTCTTATGGTTTAGTCCCATCTTTCTTCAAATGTAAAGGTAATGTAATTTTTTCGTCACGGAAATTAATCAACATGTTTTTGTGGTCGACTTTTCGAAAAAAAGTATTTGAACACTATTAGCTGCAACTGGAGCATACATTAATGTTTTAGGCACCGCGACGAGCTTGAATCCTGGATTTGCAAGAGTGGAAAATTCGTTTAGTGTGTGGCTTGGCTGACCATTATGGTATGAACTGCTAACCAGATTGCAGTTTATCCTTATAACATTCACCAGCAAAATATATACTGTCACGGACAATTCATGCACTTTACCTGCCTCGTACATTTCATTATCGAAACCTAGCATGGAAGATAGGGTATCGTGTTTTGTGAAATCAATGTTTGCACTGCAAATCATTTCACTCTTCACAGCATTGGGGTTGCCTCAAAGAAGTATCTTTACATCAGGCTGTAGCGATTATTTCAGGAATGTAGCAATATCTTCTATCTCGTAGGAGCCAATTGGTGAATACACTTCGCCTGAGGCTCCATTGTCCGCTCAAACATAACCGAACATACAGTCGAAGAAGTCCATATTTGGGACTGAAAAATATGTCTAGAAACCGATTAGTGCAAGAGACCAGGAACCATCCAATTTAAGTGCAGGAAAATACTTGGAATGAAGCTGCGAGCTCTTGCCTGACAAGACCAGAGTTATAGACATGACTGGTGCGAGGATGCTATCTGCATGCCCTTAAACTAAATCACATTATTCGCTTAAGAAGCGAATGCACAAGTGTCCACAATTTCACTCGCTTGGCAGCTGCTTGGTATTTTAATTATATCTCAGTTTTACACTGTGCAAATGCTCTGTCAACTCAAGTGGTAAACGTAAGTTTTCAAAGTTATTGAAATATTCAGCTCCGTTTGCACTTTTTTGTATGCGACCCAGTGCATGCCTGTGCCTCTGATATTATCTAAATTTCCTACTTCCGATTCATTATGTTAATGTTTCCGTGGTATTCCATAATGCATGTATACACCACGGAAATGTGTTATTCTTAACTTACATGCAATATTTTTGTTTATGTTCGTAAGGGGGCAATTAGGCAATAACGTCAAGATCGCCCTTTTGTCCCTTTTGCACGAATTTTCCTTTTTATTCTTTGGCCTCCACCGACTATCGGATATGGTCTCAAGTACAGACCTTTGCCAATTTTTTCACCGATTGCGAGCACCTCCAGCTTTCGGTTGTGTCGAATTGCTACGACCAATTGCTGCCCTTGTTATTTAGCACTGTTTACTGCCCTAGCTATACCACTAGCACCTCCAATAAGACCTCCGAGAGGACCTAGTGCGGTCATAAATAATGGTAGAAAACCTCCTTTATTCTTCCTCCCATTACATGCTTTTCTTCGAGTTCTCCTTTTATTTTTCAATTGGTTTTTGAATTGCATGCCCATAGCTGGCATGAATTTGGTTTTCATTACCTTGGACCGAGGTGATTTTGCAATCTTCTTGGCTTTTTCAGCGAGAACAGCATTAGCAGCGTGTCTGTCGCTCAAGTTGTTACTGCTCGAATAGGCAATATCCTGGTTTTCAGATGCTTCGTCCAAAGCGTTAATACCTCTCTCATCACGGGTAAGACTTTTTGCAAGATTCGTACCAGTCCCACAGTACTCATAGCCAGGAACATGCAGATCAAATGGAAGCTTCTTTATAAGCGAACTCACAAGTCTACATACACTTTTGGTCTTGCCTTTGTGAGGGAATACAACATACTGACCACACACACACACACTAGATAGTTACTTTGTACATTTTTTGGTTAGCGTCCGACCACTTTCCCAGATATACTGATGGCCTCTCCCTTCACCTGACTTTTATATGGTCACTGTATAAGAACCAACACTTTGCATGTTTTCTATATTAGTCGAATGAAGATTTTCAAGCAGGATACTAGTCTCCCAGTGCATATCAACGCTGAGGCTATTGCTACTTTCCACGAATCACGTCATGGTCCTCTGTTGCCAGATACCATATGGCGTCTTATTTGTTGACAATCTAACTGTGGAAAAACATGTATCTTCTTTGTTTCCTGGAAGAGACAAATTGTATTCGGTTCTAGAATGTGTACCTATACTCGAAATCGCTTCAACAACCAAAGTACAAGTGACTCGTTTGGACTCTAGAAGCTGTGGATGGTCTACAATATTTTGCATGCAGTGATAATGAGGATGCGATTCCTTCCGATAAGGCTAAATCAAACTCCGTGTTTGTTTTCGATGATGTAGTATGTGAGAAGCAAACCTGTATGCAGGAATATTTCAGTATGGGCAGGCATGCATTGGTGGATAATTTTTACCTCTGTCAAACTTATTATCGCATACCGAAACAGTTACTTGGCGATAGTGTAAATGTGCTAGTTAAGTTTCGTATACACTAAATTAATTCACGCCATGTGTATTCCGACCATGTAAATAACGACTTGCCAATCGAAAATTTAAAAGATCTGTGTGCTTGTTGGTGGAGTGGGCCATGCAGATTCCTAGTGATAGTAAAATACTTTCGTCTACTTAAAGAAAGGTACTGCCGACGTTTTGATCAGTTCATAATCATCAACCATTAAGAAATGGCGTTACCATATCTAAATACGGACATAATGGTCTGAAATGACGAGGAGATAGATGCCTACTGGATATGGAAGATGGTCACTGCAGCATTGTAGGGAAGCGACTTAAGAATGTGTTTGAACCGAAACATTGATGTAATGTTGTTAATATGTTGTATGTTAAATCACTTAATTCTGAAACTTTAAGAGCATTGGCAGTAATGCAAGCAACATCTGATAAAACAGAAGCCCAACTACATACATTGACTGAAGGCTTAAGCAAACTCTCTATGTTAGATACAAAAAATAATGCTGTAGAAGAAATAATAGCCAGCAAGATTATTACTGCTTTGTCTGCCATGAATTATGATGAGAAAGTATGAAAACACTGTATTCATATCCGAGATACTATTATACAGCACATAACTAAATTTATAGAAAATATCAAAAATAACATCAAGGTGACTTACAACGACCTGCTGCTACTTCTATATCTAGTGCATCTCGGCCTACAACAGCATTTCATTTCAAACCGAAGAGTACATCTTAATATTAGAATGATATATAAACTGTTTCCATTAATGTTATGTATTTAGTACAGTGGTGGACACTGCTGATGAATTATGTCGTGTTATCTAAAATGTGCGTGGAAAATGTTTGTTGACCAAGAGAGCACATTTGGAATGTGACAGGGTTTTGGAGGATAAATTCAAACCGCTCGCATCTTGACATGATAATTTGCAACCTGTAGATTCCCCTGTCGCATTGAAGAAATAAGGTGTTGAAGCCATACAGCAGCCAGGGAGGAAACGAAAGTGTAAACTAAATGTACAAGAAGTGGCGGATGAAGAGGATATTCAATTAAAATTTTTGTAGCACAAAAAAAATGAAGCTAATACTCGAAATGTACATGCTCATGGTTACCTAGCAATGTATTCTCCTCAGTTCAATGATACGACATACTAAGTTTACAAACAAAATAAAAATTGGTTTCTGGGAAACAAGGAAATTTCATTCCTCCCAAATGGTGAAATTCAAATCGGAAATGAATATCTGCATGCATATCCTGTCCTTTACGATTTAGTCATCAGGATAGAACCTACAACGTATTCACAAGCTGCATTTCGACAGTACAATAGTGAGCTCAAACTAACGAGTGACGTTTAAAAGTTAATGATCCATCAAACAATGAGTATAAGGCGACTGCTCATGCAAAATTCACAATTATTTCACACCTGTTTCCAGAGGTAAACATACTGTCTGGTTCTGGTCACCTGGAAAAATCTAAGATGGCCATCATCTAGAGTAGTATGTATATTGGTATGATGTTAACGAACTTTTTGACAGATTGCAGCTGCTGATTGCATCACAAAGAGCTGGAAATAATTCTCACACGAATGAAATTACTAATATTCCTGAGGAATTGTAGGAAGGAGGCTACATACGATGAGTCAGACAGAAATCCCTTGCGAACTACACAAGCCTGCTAGATGAAATTATTTATGATACAAAGTGACCGTGTTTGGATTGCGTGATTTATACCAGGCAGATTTGGTCATAATGTTTCCTTACGCATGTATGAATAAAGGATTCAAGTATATATTGACTGTGATCGATTACTATAGCTCATTCGCATTTTCTGTACCAGTCAAAACAAAACGAGGTAAAGTTGTTGCTAACGCGATGAAACTCCTTTGAGTGACAAAGGCCAACCAAAAATCTGCAAACCGATCTTGGACGCGAGTTCTAAAATCAAGAATTCCGGCATCTAATGAAGAAACACAAGATCAATCCTTTTTCTACACATAGCGGTATGAAGTGTGCTGTTGTCGAAATGTATAATAATACTATGAAAACAGCTATGTGGAACAAATTCTCAGCATTTGGTAGCTACAAATGGTTGGAAATATTGCCAGTACTGGTTTCCGAGTACAACCAGAAAATACACTGTACAATAGGTATACTTCCCGTCGATATTAAGGGCCAGTAATTGCTACAAATAGTTAAAAAATTAATAACAATTTGATAGACGGAAGCTAAAAACCATTATTGGAGACTATGTGTGCATTTCAAGAGTAAAAGGTACATTTGACAAAGGATATGCACAGAACTGGCCAAACGAATTGTACAAAGTTGTCAAAATTCGTCATTATGAACCCCATACATACTACCACGAAGACCAGGATTGCCAAGATATTCGGGGCGGCTTTAACAGTGAGGAAATAGAGGCACGAAATTTTCCGACACTTATGTTGTAGAAAACGTTTTGAAATAAACTTTATGTGCGCTGGATCGGGTTTCCAGATAAAAACAATAGCTGTATTAACAAGGATGCAATCACATACAAATAATGATATATTTTTTTACATAAACTGTCTGCTAATCATAATAAGATGGCTATAACAGATGACTGGTCTTCTGATCGTAATTGGCAGGGAGTGGAAAGATCATATTGTGCAAACTAACCACTATAAATAATTATCCTGTACAAACAACAATTTCATTTAATTTTTTTTTTTCCAGAATACAAATGTTTTATTTCTAAGAATATTACGTACTCACAGTTCCCCCACTGACATCCTGGTCTGTGGTAACCATTTCATTAGAATTTAATGTTGCGACAGAAATGTAAGTGGACTAATGGTATTGAGCAGTGTGTAGGCAAGCACTTGCTCAGACATCCTGGTCTGTGGTAAATGTATCATTCTGTCATCATTGGAATGTGTGTTTTCGAGACTGAAATAGAGAGAGAGAGCTAACGGTACTGCCCGCCACAGCATGAAAACACACATGCTTTTAATGTAGGTGTGGAAAGCACTTATAATTTGTTATACTACAGAAAGAAAACTACTTATTTACTTATTATTAATGTGTACAACAATAAAGAAAAAAATTATTAGCTTAATTAGAGTACTTGCCATGCTCAGAAACATGTCTTTATTGATATGACACATTGGTGCAGGGATACTGATTTACAAGGACCTAACACTAATAGTTTGAAAATGTAAGCTAACTATGCCTATAAAAGTACTTTGGAGCTTAATATATATACCGGATGTATCAGTACAATGGTTACAAACTTTCAGGAGAGGTAGAGTACACCTAGACGATCGGAAATCATATAGCAATCAATGGTCGGAAACGCTTTCCTGGTGCGGTAGTGAGGACACAAAACACAAGAAAGGAAGGACAGGAACAGGGTGAGAATACATGTTTATTTTCTTAGTACAGCAAAAATCAAAGAAGGTGTTCGAAATGATGACCCCGGACCGTGATGCAAGCCTCGCATCTACGGCGCATTGAAGATATGACGTTGGCGAAAATACCAGGCGGGTCCCGGACTTCCCCAGCAGCTGCCACGATGTGTGCAACAATTTCCTCAACACTGTCAACGGCAGTTTCGTACACCAGTGCCTTGACGTAACCCCAGAAGAGGAAATCAAGGTTCGTGTTCGTGTTCTTCTTTTCATGTGTTTTGTGCCGTCACTACCGCGCCAGGAAAGCGTTTCCGACCATGCATTGCTATTTGATTTC
Organism: Clitarchus hookeri; assembly: GCA_002778355.1. Taxonomy (NCBI): domain Eukaryota; kingdom Metazoa; phylum Arthropoda; class Insecta; order Phasmatodea; family Phasmatidae; genus Clitarchus; species Clitarchus hookeri. Next base: position 1,671,585 of record NQII01000044.1, read on the forward strand.
CGATCGTCTAGGTGTACTCTATCTCTCCTGAAAGTTTTTAACCGCTGTACTGATACATCCTGTAAACATTATCAGGATGTATAATGGTGCCTTCATACATAATTTAGAGAACCTAGCAGTATGTTTCGTGATTTATGAATACTTTGCTTATAAACTGATGACATCATGAACTTTATATTTTTCATTCCCTCTCTAATATACATATCCCAATGCTTATTTGTATATATACATCATTTAGACCTATACTAGCATCCATCTCCTGGTGGCTCAGTCGACTAGGGCGACTGTCTATCAATCCTAGGTTTGGCAGTTCGCCGCTCTTCACCTCCACACATTTTTATATTGTATTAAACCATATCAAGTCGATAGAAGCCAGTGTCTGCATACAGCACATGGAACATCGCCCTTAGACTCCATCTGGCACCAGCACTCCTAGCAGCCGATGACATCAAGCGACACTAGTGCTGCCTAGCAGATCGGGGAACCAAGATGGCACCCCTAGTGGGCAACAATATGGCGGCTGATACTAGAACCACCAAGCAGACGATATGTTTACCAAGATGGCAGCAGACGAAACATTATGGTCCTACAGACAGCCAAGGTGGCAGCCAACAGCTGACAATATCCTGTTGGAGTGAGAGAGAGCAGGCGAAAAGGAATGAGAGAGTAGGAGGTACCAATGTAGAATGACAGCAGGAAAACAGAAATTTCTAAAACAATGTGGCGATGTGGCTTACTGGCTCCCAATATGGTGACCATAGCCCAAGGTGGAATGACAGAAGAGAAAAATGGAAAATACCCAAGATGGCAGCATGGAATGATGGTGGGGGCTAGTCATCTGGTCCTCTGCCAGTTGCCATGTGAAGGAGTGTTAGAGCATGAAGTAACAAGGTGGAATGACAGAGCATGAACTGGAAAATTCTAGAAAAAATTGTGGTATGGAATGACAGAGCATGAAGTACCTGGTGGATATAGGTCAATGTCAATGGTTAAGGTCACATGTCAAGGTCAAATGTCAGCCCACTTGTCCACTACCAGATGCCACTACTGGTCCATTGCCAGATGCCAATGCCTATTCCTCTGGTCCTCTGTTAGATCCCCCTGCCCCAGAAGCCCCATAATCTATCTGCTTACGTGCGTCGCATTCTATCCTTACGAACTTATACGCTCTGATATACTTCAACTGAATTTATCATTATCCAAATGTTAAGTACTTGAACATTAATTCGCAGAGACCGCGGGCTTTTTTACCGTGTTTTTGATATGAAATACGACTTTTTTCCCCTCCATAACTCCCTCTTTTTAAGCTAGAGACATTCATGCTCTTGAAATAGTGAGCTAAATTTGATCATTGTGTACTATGTCTTTAACAATTTTTCCTGAATTATGAAGTGATACTTGCATCATTCTTTCCTTCATTTCGGAAAATATGTTTTTATTGGGCTAGGCATTCAAAAACACAAATTTTTTTCACTTCAACAGTCTGGTTTTAACTTCAAATACAAATTCTCGTATATAGAAAATTGAGTACAGCAATTATTCTTTCGTCAGTAGCGGCTGGTCGGTCGGCGGAATATTTCAAAGCTAATACCACAGAAAATTTAGCATATAGAAGTGAAGCAACTTGGCTGGTCCTTTCATGTTAGCGTACCCAATCGGTCGTTGGCCACACGAGGTTCTGGAAACAGGCCTTGAGTCTGATTGGCTATTCGTTGCGGAATAATACCTATTGCAAGGAACACCTATTTTCGTGAGAAGATTTATTTTCTAGTTGTATTTCAGAACACTTTAAATCAGGTTTACTTTCACGATTGGATGGGGTTAGTTGTTAAACGTCTCGGGAAATAGACCGCGAATCACAGACGTTCAGTATCTGAGTAAACTAATTCTGATTGGGTGAAGTGAGTGAACATATTTGGGCGGCTCTAACATCAAGATCTTGAGAGCAAATGAGAGTGAAGCGAGGTGAGTATGGAGCAGCGCCGCAATGAAAGGGCGGGTGAAACGGGAGATCACCGAGAAAACCCGCCGACCAGCGTCATCGTTCGGCACGATTCCCACAGGCAAAGATCCTGAATCGAACCAGGTTCGCTTAGGTGGGAGGCGAACATTCTAACTATTACACCACCACACCACCACGGCCACTAATTCTGATTGGCCAACAAATATACCACACTGTGTTCTGACGAAGAATTACGTGGTCAAATAACCTAACGATATTGAAATATATCCTGTGTAGGATTCTTTTCACGAAAATCAGGTGTCCCTTTCTATTGGTCAGGCTAGCACCTGGGAAGATTGTTTTGAGACGCTGATTGGCGAATGACGTTCCGCCATGTTGCTGGCCAGTGAAGCTATTTCTCTGGTACGCGTTGCTGGAGTTCGCACTGAGACAACAGCCAGCAAAATATTTGTTTGTATAGGGTCAAAAATATATTTATTTGTCCCAGCAAAATATTTAGTAGAGGAAACCAATCTTGAATATTTGTAAAGGGAATATTAACGTCCCCGTGTGTTATACCTGAAGGCTTATGAGGGGACGTCTTACAAACTTAGTATCGCCTAACTTAAACTAACACTAATGCTAACCTAGGATTCGAACCCAGAACGTCCTGCACCGCAGACAGGCGGCGCACCAACCGACTTAGCCACGGGAGGTCAGCGTAAACAGAACTTGGAAAGGAACAAACTTAAATTTGTTAACAAAATACATTCTTGAAATAACAGAACTTCTGTGGTGTGCCAAAATTAATTAGAGTGTCAATAAAATATTTTGTTGAATCAATTGCACATATTTGTCTAGTCACTCATTCGATTGCCTTCGTTCGAGAATACCGCTTGAGAATTTGTTTGAATTTTTTTTTGTGACAATGAGGATAGTACGAGTGTTTGATAGTGCATTTATTGTTCCTAATAATTGTAAAAACATGCTAATAAACAAGTTTAACAGAAAACTAAACAGTACAGCTGTAAAACTTGAAATATTTATCTGCGCGCGTTGTCCAGAAGGTATTTTACCTGCATTTATTTAAGATCATTCGGATTTCATCAGCAGTCTCTTTGACTGACGTTGCTAATGCTTAGTGCCGTGGCGCAGGTGATCTAGGTTCAAATCTCAGGTGCGATTGCATGTTATTTATGGTAACCGAAACTGTTCAATAAACGTAGCTCCAAATAAATATTTAATTGCACCAACCAAATCTTTGTTTTGGGCAACCAAATGAGAACAACATAATTATTCGGATTCATCAACAAAATATTTAATTGCCCCTATACAAAAAAAATATTTTATTTTCCCCAAAACAAACTTTGTTTGATTCGAAAAAAACTTTTTCCCGTTGAGCGATACGCAACACTGTGTAAATTATATAACCTTAAAAATTCTGTGCTAAAACTGACCACAACGTAAACCTGCAAAACTTCTGAATAACATTTGATGCCTTATGGAGTTCTCCTGGACCTTCGAAAACTGAATGAAAGTTCGTAAACTACCTTTTCCTCCGTGATGCGGAACCCTGCTTCGCCTGACCTTTAAATCTGATTCTTTCGAGAACACCTACTACGCCTGGGGCCGAATAACCCCCCCCCCCNACCAATCAGTGTCATGATTAATCGTAGTTATTATAACTCAGGTCAAAATTTTGAACTGACAGTCCTCCTGTACGGCTGCCCGCGGGTTCTTTTTACGCATGCGCGGAGGAGGCTGTGGCAGGGTGCACCGAAACTTGTTTCCCTCTCCTACGGGAAGTGATTTCTTGGCCGAGTATGCACGCTTACTAATCGCCATTGCTTACGCGACGATTGTAACGGAAATATCAGCACATATCTGCTTATTTATCCATCAGTGTCTATAGCTTACTGACATGTAAAATTATTCCGTTTTAATACTTTTTTTAATTATTTACTTTTCATTGTAATTCGCGTTTATTTGGAAGAAATCTTGCCCACAGTTTATGCAAACTTACGTCACAAATTTGCCTACTCCTGTTCCGAATCTTTGACAACCAGGTTTGAAGATGATTTAACGATTTCTGTTATGGAGATTGCAAATATTGCAGGTTAAAAACTTTGCCCTTTGTACACGTTTACTAAACGTTCAAGAAATGTTAGAATTGTGTAACATATATCAACCATTATACAAACGTCCTCTCTGTTGGTCTCTGCTTTGCAACTTACCGCAAGGGGCCGCGGTGGCGTAGTGCTCAAACTACTCGCCTCCCACCTAAACGAGGTAGGTTCGATTCCCGGCAGGGTCGCTCCTCGATTTTCGCATCGGGGAATTGTGCCGGACGATACCGCTGGTTGACAAATTTTCCCGGGGATCTCCTGTTTCCTCTCTACCTTACATTCCGGTGCTGCTCCATACTCAACTCAGTTCAGCATTACCGGCTCTCAAGACTTCGATGTTAATATATCCACCCAAATCTCTCCACTCCACTTACCACCGTCTTATTTTCTTGCACCATATTTGGCACCCTTATTCCATACTGAATAAATTTTACTACTGCCTAGCTATCTGCTTATGAATTTCCGAATTGATTGTCTACCAATCAAATATCTTTTCATATGTAACAGATTGTGCAATCTATATTGTTCACTTCGGTTGCTTTAAAATTTAAAATTTTTTATTATTTTTAGTTACAATAATTACTATCAATGCACTGTAAAATTATTTTAATATACTGACAAGCATTTACGAATAAGCAATGAAAATACGTCTATGCGAATTTTGTTTTCAAGGGGCAAATAAATTTTCCTTTATAGTGTAGACCGAGTTACGCTCGGTCATGGTGTTGTAAGTCTTTGAAATACAATTAAAAGTATGGTTTTCGCTGTTAATATTTCGCAGGAAACATAAAACATTAATTCATGTCTTTTGTCCGCCTGTTCTCGTTAACGCATCTCGAAATTCAGGCAAAGTTCATTCCACGCCAGAGATTGTGAGCTTAACTTGCAGATCTAAAGAATTTGATCCTTGATGTTAAAGTAATATCCTGGCCAAGGAGAGATTTGGGCCACTCTTAACATCGAGGTCTTGAGAGTCGATGAGGATGAAGTGAGGTGAGTATGGAGTGGCACTGGAATTCAAAGGGCGGGGGGAACTGGAGATCCCCGAGAAAACCCGCTGACCAGATGCATCGTCCGGCACGATTTCCACTTGCGAAAATTCAGGTGGGACCCCGCCGGTAATCAAACTAAGTTCGCCTATGTGCGAAGCGGGTATTCTGACCACTGCATTAGCATTACCGCGGCCCTTCTCCTGTCCAAGAATGTTTGCAAATAACACAAACAAACTCCGGCAAGTAATTCCTCACAAAGGTATAGGCGAAACGTAACTGCATGACATGTAACTTAAGGTTCCCGCCTTCCTGCATCGTTTTTCTCCTCTTTTGGCAGAGACGCGCGGGAGCTATAAAGGTTATACTGGCACGCGCTACAAGAGCTGCATCGCCGCTACGCGCAGGGCTCTGAGCTGGCGTGCAGTGTTCTCGTATTGCTGCGGGTAATTATGGGACTATCACCTGTGACCCTATCACTTTCCTGATGACAAGTCTGTAGCAAAGTAAACTACAGGATCCTATCGTAGTTTGACTCGTGTTCGGCTGGTATTTTATAAGATACGGCACGTTGAAAAAGAGCTGTTTTCAACTATATTGGAGGGCTATACAATAATATTTACGGCGTACGTGGTAAATTTCAAGTAACATTCCGTCCTCGTCTGGAGTCGGGTGTATTCGTAGGTAAACATACTGGGGGCACGTTTAATAGTTTCGTCAAAAAACCAGCTTTTCAAACACTGTGCAACGCAGTTCATGTGCCAGGCAAGCGGAACGATTTACGCGCATTCCTAAGGACGGTGAACAACGTTGAAAGTGGAGATGATGGACTATTTTAGTGCGAGTAGCACTGGACATAGTTTACTTGGAACTGTGAGTATATGGATGGGATTCAGCTAAACGAAGATACAAAGATACAGCAACTACTGTCTTTGTCAAACGTATGCCATGGTTGCCATGCTGTTCTTACATAAAATTTCGCTGTTCAATGTGACATTCAATATTCGCGACATATATTAAACGACCACATTAATATTATCAACAAACGATCTCTTGTGTTACTACGCTAGACTTCGCCATTTACGAGAAACAAATTGCTAGCATTTACCCCTCATCCTCGTGAGAATGATTCGTATTTCATTTAGCGAAATTTCAAGCAGACCTGTTATTTCCGTGACCTACTTTTATGACAAAGGCAGCATTTACTATAGATGTTCATCTTTGTTTAATGGCATACTATTTGTACACTCAACTTTTCAAGTAAAATAATTTCTTCTGCTATTTGGAATAAACTTGTATATCCTTGCCACTTAATTGGACGTGTGCAATGCATAATGTCTTTACATTTCTGAGGAATCACATGCCGAAGTTTGTGAGAGTTAGTTGTAAAGATCGTAAATAATCGTTAACATTTGTCTGTGGCACCCTTGTTCGGTCGACCAAGTAACGTAACTTAATATATCGATCCTTCCCTTTTTAAGAGGCTCTATCACGGAGACAATGACGGTGTGCCAGGGTGAGAGAGGAAAAGAATGAGCGGTGGAGAGCGTTAAAACGCTTGCCTCGTTGCACGATGGTGACACGGGGCTATCCTCAATTCAGACTTGAATATTAACCACAAGAATTGGAGGAAATTTCTTACGGCTGCGTTTTTTCTATAATATTGTTATAGTCAATTATTTAAGTCTGTAAGATCGATGTCTCTCACCCTCTGACTGCTGTGTGTCGTGGCTGGAGACGAGGCACGGAAATCAGTGATTTGTTTTAATTTAAATATGGAATTTTGAACACCCAGCTATAAATTACATCAGTGAAAGAATTAAATATTGAGATACATTCATCGTCAAAAAATAATAATATAACCACGAGAAAGCAACGCACAGGAATAAAACTTGTTGAGTGGGTTTGACGGTGTGAGACACGCAGATGATTTACGTTTCATGCTCGGCCACGCAAGTACACCGAGAGAAAGGTTTGTTTCAGCCAACAAAATATCAGTTTGCATAGGGCCATAAATATAATTTGTTGCCCCAACTAAATATCTTGTTCAGTAAGCAAAACTTCAAAAGCAACAAAATTAATTTGTTCATCTAACAAATTACCAGCTTGAGCAAACAAAACTGCTGTGTGGGGCCAAAAGAAATTGTACTGTTAACAAAATATTTAGTTTAATAAAGTGTATTTATTTGTTTGGCCACTCATTTTATTGCCTTCGTTCAAAAATACAGCTCGAGAATTTCTTTGTAATTTTTTTGACAATTAACACAGTAAAAGTGCTTTGTACGTGCATTTATTGATGCCTAGAAATGGAATAAACATTTAAATAATATAAGTCCAACAGGAAACTAAAAAGTAAAGCTGAAAAACTCAAAAAATTTATTTGCGCCCGATGTGTAGTGTTCAAATTTATTATGTTTAAAAACATTCTGGAGATAACAGTAGTCACTTTAGCTGAGGTTGCCAGGGCTTAGCGTTTGGTTGCGAACGAATTGGGTTCTCGGTCGGAACCCTAGTTATTTAACACTGACCGAAACTCTTTAACGTACGTAGAAACGAAGAAATATTTAGTTACAATAGCCGAATCTTTGTTTGGGGCAACGAAATAAGAGCAAGAAAATAGTTTGGTTTCAAAAAACTAAATATTTTATTGCCCCTACACAAACGATTAATTTGGTTGGGGCAAACAAATTTTTTTAATTCAACTAACCCTTTTTTTCTGTGTTGCATTAGCTTGCGGGGGGGGGGGTGCTTACCGTTACACCTGCCGGACTATATAATAACGTCCCTGCGTGCATGTTTTCCATTCGGTCTCGTGCTGTTGTGTCAGTAGCACCCCTTCAAAATGTAGCATCCTCCGGGACGAGTTCGACAGCACTACGAAAATTTGGGCGTGTTTAAGAGAGGTCGCATCGTAGTAATACGAGGTGCGTGATGGTCATGTTGCCGTATTCCGCACCATAAGGGTCGTGCGGATATTACTGCAGCACGCTGTTGACCCACACGACACGCAGGATTTCGGAGCGAGTAAGTGAAGAGATTCGCGCAGCCCTTAAGGGGGTTGCCTGTTTTGAAAGCAGTGAGAATCTTGTATAAGGGAAATACATGTTAATGAAAGTCGGTTTTTTGATGCCGGTTTTGAATATATAAACCTAAATATAAAACCTAAGTGTTAAAAACGATATTCTCAAGTTGTTTATCGAGTCAAATATAACAATAAGTTTTTTCAATAATTTTTTAATTATAAATTTTTTTTATCTTTCCAGGAAACTGGCTAAACATAAATGGCTTTCCCAGAAAAGAAGCACATATATTTGTGCTCAAAAATGTCCATAGCAATATATATATATATATATATATATATATATATATATGTGTGTGTGAGTGTGTATAAATACACTGAAGAAAAAAAATGGTACACCTGCCTAATCTCGTGTAGGGCCCCCACGAGCACGCAGAAGTGCCGCAAGACTACATGGCATGGACTCAACTAATGTCTGAAGGTATGCAGGTGGCAATTCACAGCACGAATCCTGCAGGGAAGTCCCAAAATCAATAGGAGTTCAAGGAGGTGGAGATCTCTTCTGAACCGCACGTTGCAAGACATCCCAGATAGGCTGAATGATGTTCATGTCTGGTGATTTGGGTGGCCAATGGAGGTGTCTAAAGTCAAAAGAGTGTACCTGGATCCACTCGGTGGCAACTCTCGACGTGTGGTGTGCCGCATTGTCCTGCTGGAATTCTCCACGTCCATCGGAATGCACAATGGACATGAATGGGTGCAGGTGATCGGACAGGATGCTTTCATATTTGTCACCGGTCAGAGTCGTATCTAGACGTATCAGGGGTCCCATTTCACGCCAACTGCACACGCCCCATACCATGACAGAGCCTTTTCCAGCTTGAACAGTCCCCTGTTGAGATGTAGGGTCCATGGATTCATGAGGATGTCTCCATACCCGTACAAGTCCATCCACCCGATACAATTGGAAACGAGACTCGTCAGACCAGNATCCACCCGATACAATTGGAAACGAGACCCGTCAGACCAGGCAACGTGTTTCCAGTCATCAAAAGTCCAATGGCGGTGTTGGCGGGCATAGGCGAGGCGTAAAGCTTTCTGTCATGCAGTCAACAACGCTACACGAGTGGGCCTTCGGCTCCGAAAACCCACATCAATGATGGTCAGTTGAATAGTTCGCACGCTGGCACTTGTTGAAGCCCCAAAATTGAAATCTGCGCCAATTTAAGAAAGGGGTAGCATGTCTGCAACGTTCAAGATTCTCGTCAGTCGTCGTTGGTCCCGCTCGTTTACGATCTTTTTTTGCGGCCGCAGCGATGTCGAAGATGTGATGTTTTACTGGATTCCCGATATTCACGGTACAGTCGTGAAATTGTCATATGTGAAAATCCAAATTGTATCGCTATCTCGGAGATGCTATTTTCCATCTCTCGTTCGCCGATTATAACAACGCGTTCAAACTCACTTAAATCCAGATAACCTGCCATTATAGCAGCAGTAACCAATCTAGCAACTTTATCAGACGCTTGTTGTCTTATATAGGCGTTGCCGACCGCATCGCGTTACTCGTATTGGTTCCATACCTCTGTTATTGGCATACGCACGTCTATACCAGTTTTTATGGCTCTCCAGTGTATATCTTCCAGAGAAACGCCTAAAAACCGATATTCTTTAACATGTTATTCTCTATTCCAAATTCTCACTGCAGATGAGGGCCAGCGGTGGTGTAGTGGTTAAACTCTTCGCCTCCCACCAAGGTTCGATTCCCGGCGGAGTCGCTCCCGGATTTTCCCATATGGGAATCGTGGCCACTGGTTGGCGGGTTTTATCGGGATGTCCCGTTTCCCCCGTCTTTGCATGCCGCCACTGCTCCATACTCACATCGCTTTCATTGGCTCTCAAGATCTCGATGTTAAGAGCCGCCAAAATATCTTCACTCACTCACACAAACCAGGCAAAACAACCTCAACAAGAGGTATTCGAGATCTGATGGGGGTGAAGCGAGTGGAGTATGGAGCAGCGTAGTAATGTATGTGTATGGGGGAAGGGGACAAACGGGAGATTCCCGAGAAAACCCGCAGACCAGCAGCATCGCCTGGCACGATTCCCACGCGCAAAAATCCGGGGCTGACCCCGTTGCGAATCGAACCAGGTTCGCCTTGATGGAAGGCGAGTAGTCTAACCATTACACCACCGTGGCCCACGCAGGATTTTGGAGACAACCACGAACCGCATGGTGGGAATATTCGACGGATCGCCCGACATGCGCGGAGTTCCCCAACCGCCACGATTGCAGACACTCGGGGAGCAGTGATGCCCACTTTACACCATCCTGCGAGTGCCAGTATCGTTGGCAGACAACAGCACAACGCAGTTCTAAATGCACGCAGACCGCTACGACCAATGCTCTTAAGAGGCTGTGGTACATAACTGACGATGAACACGTTAATTGAAGTTTGCAGGTTTACGGATATCGCGGTTTCTTGACGTTTTTTAAAAATGAAACCTTTGAAAAATCCCCCTACGTATAACATGTTTGATTGTTTCCTAAACAATTTGAGTATCACAGTTGTTTTATAGTTTTGTCAACATAAAAGTATCTAATGTTTGTTTAACATGAACTTTTGCTTTTATTTATCTGTAAATTATAATAATTCATTAATATTTTATATGAATAAAAACAGGAAAAAAACGGGTGTATTGGTAATTCCTAGTAATAAACAGTTTTTATAGAAATATTATTACATTAAGTGCACACGAATGCAGCGCGTTGTCCCTCTCGTGTAATTTTCTAGTCTCGGCTAATATTTGTTTGCACGAGGCAGAGATAATATCGCGGAAGTAGACCTTAAGCAGGGCTTCAAAAAAGTTGGAAATAACCGTGAATGGACTATATCCGTCTCTACCTACTTTGTATGCAAATAGTATTACGAAATGATACATTCATTTAGCGCGATATGTTACGCCGCAGTAATACGTGCTAACTTACAGCGTAAGAAATAGCTCGATAGTAATGCATCACGCTGGCGAAATATTTGGTAGAAAATTAGTGAGAAATATTATCTANACGGGTGTATTGGTAATTCCTAGTAATAAACAGTTTTTATAGAAATATTATTACATTAAGTGCACACGAATGCAGCGCGTTGTCCCTCTCGTGTAATTTTCTAGTCTCGGCTAAGATTTGTTTGCACGAGGCAGAGATAATATCGCGGAAGTAGACCTTAAGAAGGGCTTCAAAAAAGTTGGAAATAACCGTGAATGGACTATATCCGTCTCTACCTACTTTGTATGCAAATAGTATTACGAAATGATACATTCATTTAGCGCGATATGTTACGCCGCAGTAATACGTGCTAACTTACGGCGTAAGAAATAGCTCGATAGTAATGCATCACGCTGGCGAAATATTTGGTAGAAAATTAGTGAGAAATATTATCTANGCGTAAGAAATAGCTCGATAGTAATGCATCACGCTGGCGAAATATTTGGTAGAAAATTAGTGAGAAATATTATCTAGGATTGCCGTTTCTTAATTACTATATTGGCTTCCATAAACCTGTAGAAATTTATTAAATGCTTCTAGTGTTTATTTATGCATTATGTTCTCTTAACACCACATCGACATCGCCACAGACTGCACAATCTAAGAAAATCCTTACCAAGTATTATGTATGGCAATGAATCCCATTTCTTTGACACTGTTTTGTTTACAGTAATAAAAAACAGCTTTAATTCAAAGAGAACGTTACACAATCATATATTTGCTGCTAACAAATTTTTTCTTTAAACTTTTTTGTTTAATGGAAATATTACCTTAATTTATAGCAAATATATAAAATTTCTTGAAACTGATTTTATTCCCAGTAAAAAAATATTACTTCGTACCAAATGTAACGCTATAACGATATTAAAAGATTTCTGTCGCACATTGTATCTTTCAGTACATATATGTTTTCCCAAAGCAAACATTCTAAAACCAATATGTTCTCTAGTTACGAAATTTTACCTGAGCAAATGTACTATTATCCTGCATTTGTTAATGTTATTCAGAAGTGAAGTTATTCTCCAAGTCACTAACGACGATTCTTCCAAGGTTATGACATTACATTGTGGCCAATTTTTGTACCTGACATAACATACCTATCAAAGGCAATCAGAAAATTTTAGGACAACGTGGTCATGTGGTCATGAGCATTAGGCTCGTAACACGAATGGTTTGGGTTTGATTCTCGAAGCTGCCCGAATAGTTTTTTCATAAGTATAAGTTTGAAATATTTGTTACTGCTTTCTTATATAATAATCACAGTTGCTTTTCATATCACAAATTTACCTTACAATGTCACTGACATTACCACAAAAGTCTGCTGAACTTTTTTTAATGACAATGCAAGGTTATCAGTCTCATTAGTGTATAGATAAAAACAAAATGTTCGTGGCCAGCCTATGTTGCAGTGGTTCATATTTAAACAACTTTTCCTTNTCGTGGCCAGCCTATGTTGCAGTGGTTCATATTTAAACAACTTTTCCTTTGCGGCAACAAATCATGCGTTGCAGCAAACAAAGCGTTTTCGCAGTGCAATTTTCGTAAACAAGCGTCATGGATTCATGCAGAATAACTGCGGATTATAATAAGTGATGAGTCCCCCTTTTGTCTTGGTGGCGATGGCCAACGCATCAATGTGCGGAGGTAACGTGGGCAACGCAAATACTAACGGTTTGTTCTCACGCGTCGCACGTCCAGACGGCGGTGTCATGGCGTGGTGTGCGATTTCGCACGATGCCCGATCACCGTTGGTGTTGGTCACGGGCACTTTGACAGTCCAACGGTGCCTTCATGAGGACGTGCAAGGAGTATCCCTGTCGCTTAAGAACGCCCACGTCAGTGATCGGTCCCGCGAAGACAACGCCTCCCTAATACCGCTACCATCTCAAAAGCGTGCCTTGAAGCAATGGATACCCTGTTATGGCCTACCACATCGCCAGACCTCTATGCAATTGAATATGTGGGGGGTGATAGTCGTCGCTGTAACGCAACTCCACTCCTACCGCAAAATCTGCAGGAACTGTGAGAAAAATATTCAATTTGCATGGGATGTACTATCGCAGGACATCATTAAGCGCCCTCTATAAAGTCATGCCGCAACGTTTGGCGGAATTAGTTTGCAAACATGCCGTCCCGACTTCGTTCTCAGAGACGTATGTGTAGAGCAATAAATATTGCTCAAACTAGTCTCAGTTTGAAATTATTTCTTGTTCTCGGTGACTTTTGCCTTACTTTCAAATAGCATTGAAACCCGGAACTTTCTTGTGGGCGCAACTAATATTTTTAACAATGAGTAAATGAACGTCTTAAATCAACAAACTCTTCAGTTTACACTTTGTGGATCGAACCCGAAAATATAATTCTAAAGGCCCTTTAATGACCTTAACAAAGGACGTTGTTGATTTAACTCGCGTAATTTGCCTTGAAATGTCATAAAACTATTATTTTAAGTAAACACTGTCCGGAGAAACGAAACAAACAACAGGTTCCAATAACAAAAACGCCACAGTACTTTATAAACCGGGAAAGATTTTTTTTTCTTCAAATTGTTTTCTGGATAGCATAAATTACCTTAAATGAATTAAGTGTGATTTTAGTTATGAAATGATTACTTCTACTTTCAAAATATGTGATATTTAACGCAATTCCAATGCTGGTAAAAACAGTTCCATATGAACGTTGCAGCCCCTATCTACACACCTCAAGAAAAGATAACACCAGCGGGATTAATTAGTTACTTGTTTGCTCACGGCCCCAGAGAAAGTATGAGATGAATGTACACACCGTCTGTACCGGCAAGTGGGTGTGTAGGTAGGCCTTAACGTCTCGTCTACAGTGAGGTCATTAGAGACGGAGCAAGCTGCTGATAGAAGCAGCAAAGGGGAAGGAATCGGCCATGGCCTGTAATAAGGAACTACCCCAGCATTCTCCCATGGAAAACCGAAATAAGGACTCGAACCTAGGTACTCCCGAAAGCGAGTCGACATTTTAACCACTGCGCCACTTAGCTCGGTTTGTCCGTGCAGGGCACCAGCATGATTTCGAAATGTTGCCTGCCGCCCCAGAGAACATAGTTCGTGTGCCACCAATTTCAGGTGGTGCAAAACTTTGTTCGAGGTGTGTATGCCCAACAAGGCTCAGTTGTTCGACTGGCATCGCGTGCTGACGCCAGCACAAACGTCGATGGCGCAACGCGGCCTTTAGGAACCCAAACAAGCCCCTCTGTTTCGTCAGGATTTCACTTCGGCTTTATGGTGCAGAAGTCGCATTCGTCATATTTCCCTTCCGAGTGGCTGCCGGCGGTGGGTCTGGACCTAGATATAAATCAGGTCAGTGCCCTTTCCTCCGGCGGCGATTTATTACAAACTTTTTTTTTTTCTCCCCGCCACGGCGTAAGAAAATTCCAAGTCATCAGTGGAGCCACATATGAAAAACACTATTTCTCGGGTAGTTTCCTAGGGTTTTGGTAATACGGGCGGAGTCTGATTCCGAAAGAGGACTGGACTCTAATTTAAAATTCGTTCGGCCGAACAACGAACGTTATTGACCGAGTGGTATTTTTCAATATAGATGACAACGCATGATGCTGGGGAACCAGAGAGATATATGTAGAGAAATAAGTACAAAAAAACAACTTGCCTCATAAGGAATGAAGTTTTGATTTTTTTGCTTGCCCTACGCTGTAAAAAATTTCAGTTTTTTTTTGTTACAAACAATTTTTGGAAACTACTCGGCATGATTATTTCTCAAACGCTGTAGGTAGACCAGAGCAAATTCTATTACACAGTACCTACTGCAGATAGTGGAAAACTAGTGTTGAACTTTAACAAGCCAATATTATAGACTTCCAGTTTATTACAAACACGGAGATACAAAAACAGTTTTATAAGTTCCATAAAACAATCTGCTGTAAATGTACAATATTATACATGTTGTGGTACACGAAAAATTTTGGCAACTAGTATCGAAATAATTTTTTGTGTAAATAAAAAATATGTGTACCATGTGCTAACGTGCTCGAGGAGTTTATTTAGGCAGACCTTTTCCTAATGTGATAAATATTACAATTTCAAGACTTAAAAATTTACCAAATACAGTCAACGCGAAGATAATAATTTTCAAGACAACAAATAAACATAGTTTACAAAACTCAGATGGCGTTGTGAAAAATATGTTACGGCTCATTCTTGCATGCATCTTCCTTTATTTTGAGTTCAAACATAGCTGCATGTATTTAATAACGAATAAATATTTATAACACAGATGACATTCTGAATGTCGAGCTGTCGCATAAAATTTCGATCAAACAAATGGCGAAGATGGCTTAGACGGTTGAAGACTTCGAAAATTGCCATAGTTGTGCATGTTATCTCTCATTAGTGGTGGAAATGATTTAATTTACACGTTTGAATCAGTTAGCCATTAGCTTCTGTTATTTTTTTTATTCTCTGTCACTTTGGAAATATTCGACGGAATGGCGAGAAAAAAATTAATAAAAACCAAAATTCACTATGTGTTTGTTTCATTGGTGATTACGAATCCCTGGTACTTTATACAGTAAATTTTTAAAAGCAAGTGTATGCATGTATGAGAATGTGACATAATAGCAAAGTGTATAGTTGTACGTGTTTTTTAATATAATTTGCCTCATAAGTGCATGCCCCATGTATACTCCACAAACTGTTTTTGGTCGTTTTGGTGATGGGAAAAATTGTATTGTTTCCATTATGGCACTAAAAAAGGAAATACGATATATATGAAAAAACTGAAATAAGGTGGTAAATTAAGTATCGATAATAACATTTAACTGATAAACTCAGTTGACATTCATAGAAATAGGCATTCATCGCCATGCTAGTTTCACGTTAAATATTCATTACCAGCTAGAAAACACCCATAGCTGATTTAAAATTATTCTAATTATTCATACAAGTTTTGTTTTTAAGCTAAGAATAAATGTTGCACCGAAAATCTCTTTGTTTAGTGAAACAACAAAACACATCAATTATTCAAGTTGCACTAAAACCTAATCAAGAAAAATTATTCTAATTTTTTAAATATTTTGTTGATATATTTCAGCATTGTTCATGTTTTACAAGATATATTATTTTCCACCCGTATTTGGTCTCCAGGTCAAGGTGATACGAAATCCTCGTATGGTACAGAGTTCCTGTGTAAAAAAAGTATGACTCAGTTTCCACATATCCCATATATGCTACCATGGTGAGAGGATTAATATTTTTTCGTCTTGGTTGCACGTGATTGTCACATTACTCCCTGTTTATTATTGGCTAAAGAGTCTTTCAGATCGCTCATAATTAACTGTGGTCCAATCACAAAAGGAACACACGAGTATGAGATATTGAAGTTTAACATGCCACCGAAAGAATTTTTGAAATTCGCATACTTCTCTAGTTTTGGGTACAGAAGTTTGGTCCCCGAAAAATGTATTTCTGTATACAGTGTCCATTTGAAATCAATTATGAAACTGAAGAATAATTTAGGAGTCAGCGATCAGTCTTTACACACCGATATGTGTTCTTATTACGAGATAATTATGTTAGATGTGCTTGACGAGACAAAAACATAGAAGTGATATTACACTCTGCGAAATTATTCGCAAATTTTCTATATGGGTTTATACGTAGAGTGAGAAAGCGCGAATGGAAAAGTTATTTCCCATACATTCATACAAGCGTTCCTAAATTTGCTCAGGAAACATTCAAATGCGTAGGAAACATGCCAACTTTATACAGTAACAACGCTAAATATTCCATATTTGTAGCCAGATGTGTGGTATTATTTACATACGATATATGTGTTTAAAACTTCTTATTCAGTTTAGGAAGTTTAACAGAAACTGTTTGGAAGGTTACAAATAATTGTGACCATATATTAAGATTTGAAATACATTGTTATGCAAAATGGTTAAAAATAACAATTTCTCGTACTATACGAAAGCTTAACAAACTTAATGTAATGTGTTTTCCACTTGAACGTTTGCAAATTTTCGTAAATTCGGTTACCTAAACTCACTAATACATTTATATGACCATCGTTTACGGATTTATTGTAGATTGGTTCGGCATGAAATCCTGCCACTTCGTTTGATAAGCCAGTCGACATACATTTTGGCGGTGTGACTCAGAGCAAAATTAATTTTATGAATCATTACCGTATGCATAGACACCTGAAACATTCGCAAGTTCAATTACCTGCAGGCTATACTCTACAGTCCTATGTATAAATATGCCGATATTAACTGCACATTGGTTGTCTGCTGTCAGAGTGGAAGGTGATGATTAGACCAGCGTTCTCTAGGAGGTGTCAAACACCGTGTGGACCAATAGTTAAAGTTCTATAAACCCACATGTTTTGAGTTCTAGCTTCCCCCAAAATGAATCAGCTAATTCGTCAGGTCTGTACTTAAGCCAAATTCATTGTCATGCCGAGTTCATTATTGAGTAACATCCAGTGATTACAATGTTTTGCTCATAATTCAGGACAGTGGCGTGAAGAGGATTCGACGGCTCTCAAAATCGAGGTCTTGAGAGCCAATGAGGGTGAAGCGAAGTGAGCATGGAGCAGCGTCAGAATGATAGGGCCGGGGGAACGGGGGACCCCGAGGAAACCCGCCGACAAGCGGCATCGTGTGGCACGATTCCCATGTGCGAAAATCCGGAAGCGACCTTGCTGGGACTCGAACTTGGTTCGCCTTAATGGGAGGTGAGCACTCTGGTCGCTGCACCACCGTGACCTCAGTTCAAGACAAAAATTCTCACAAAGGCTAGAGGCAACTGGACTCTAGAAAAATAAATATCAAAGAATCATTGTAAATTATTTGCAAAATATTATAATTCTTCAGATGCTCGTAAGAAACAGAGGAGAATTTACAATGTACGGCTGCCGAAATATAGTCTGTGAATAGTTCTGTAATCAATGTTTATTACATAAGTGAAACTCTGATAGAATAATTCAACGGAAGGACAATGCATTGAGTAAAGACGCCATCATTATACATTTTAAATGTCAAAGTTGAGATCAGTTGTCTAGTGAGAATGAAATTGCGACTCTTTGGCAATAGAGTAATATTCTGAAAAAGGAGTCAGTTTTATCTTTCAAGGTNTAAATTATTTGCAAAATATTATAATTCTTCAGATGCTCGTAAGAAACAGAGGAGAATTTACAATGTACGGCTGCCAAAATATAGTCTGTGAATAGTTCTGTAATCAATGTTTATTACATAAGTGAAACTCTGATAGAATAATTCAACGGAAGGACAATGCATTGAGTAAAGACGCCATCATTATACATTTTAAATGTCAAAGTTGAGATCAGTTGCCTAGTGAGAATGAAATTGCGACTCTTTGGCAATAGAGTAATATTCTGAAAAAGGAGTCAGTTTTATCTTTCAAGGTCTGTAGCATATGCCGTAAAGAAACTGTTTATGCAAAGAAAACAAATAATAATTACTGCTACATTATGTGTATCTTTTCATTTGTAGGGTAGACTGGGTACGGTTGTGCCATTTTGCATTTGATCGGCCATAGTTTTGTATGTATACCAGTTAGCTAAACGAAAAGTGCTTTTTCGCTAAATTTATACATAACCATACATATAAATAATTAAAACTTTATCCCTAAACATAATGGTTTGCACGCAGGAACAAGTTTAAAAAAAAAATGAAAATATCACAACCGACCACACCCCAGGGGCCGTTGTGACAATGCTTAGGGTCGAAAGTGACAGGTTTAGTAATACTCTGAAATGGTCTTAAATCACTTTTATTGCAACACTCTAGAATTAATATTACATAACATTTATTTGAAAAGAAAAGGAACAGGAGAAAGTATGTTTGGGAACACTTCAATCACCTATAACTAATAAGGCACTATAACATTTATATACATAATAGGTAATTATTAAAACCAGTCTTCACATTACAATGAGTCTCAAACTTTTGTTTTACCTAGAAAGTAGCATAGCTATGCATAATCAATATACAAAAGAAATGTTAATTAACATCATAAATAACAAAATTATCTTTCTAGATAGAAAATAGCTTTACAGGAACTCTTTAAGATTAAAAATAAAACATAAATAAACGTAACCTCAAAATCTTTGAAATAAAAACACGGCAATGTGTTCTTCAGCAAAAAAATAAACATCTTTGTATCAGCATCTGAAAAAGGACATTCGATTAATTTGAAACATTTCTGCTGCTTGTCGCAGAGACACACCTCGTTTTTTATCNCACCTCGTTTTGTTTCAATATATGCATTTTCGTATTGAGTAATGTCTTGCCTCCCCGTTTCGGTCTTCCGCGAGCGTTGTCTGGGCATCTTAAACAATAAAACACAACTTTTACTTATGTCACCGTACCCACAAAAAATGTCACAACTGTACCCAACGCACTTTTTTTTTTTCAAAAAAACAAACACCATGCCAAAATGAAATAATCTATGAACAAAGTAATCACTCCTTTTTATTAACTAATGTATATGTTATATAGATAAATAACAATTAATACTCAATATGTATATATGTAACAACAATTATCAAAAGAAATCGAACAAAAATACTTACTTTTGACTGTCAACAACAAATGTGGGTCTCTCCTAACGTACGCAGCCCGCAGCGGCTGACGCAATACTGTGACACGGGTTCAGACATGCAAGCCCCACACTTCGCCGTTACCACAACTCGCTAATCCGTATACTTTGGCTAATATTTCGACTGTCACTTTCGTACCCTCGCACAACCGTACCCAGTCTACCCTACAGGTGTATGGTGTGAATATTCATATATATCTACGCTATTGTACATGCGTCTAAAGGCATTTAGAAACATAGACGTTTTCTGCGGAATTTTATAATTTTGTTAATATATGAGTTTGCCTAGAATTTATAGCTACGACCTTTGCAAATGAAGCACAACAGCTCAGTACTGCCAAATTCCTTGTTATTAATTGTTTATTTAAATGGGAACAAATATTTACAATACCACAAGGTCTTATGATTACCTTTTGATTTTCTTGATATTTTTTTCAGTGAGTCAACGTGAAAAAGTACAACTTCATAAAATGTTCTTTCCTTTGAATGAGTATTTATTATGTTATTTTAGATTGTGTTAAACGGATAAAAAAACCTTCCTTACATTTACGAAACATAACGTTAGAATGTTCCTTCAATAAACGTTGAATTCTTAGATAAAATTGTAATTTTCAATAATAATAATGTAACATTTCACTTTCTGAATGTTTAAATGTAGTTTTACTAAATTTTTTATGTTCAGTTACATAAGAACATTTCTCGAAATAGTTCTTCGGATTAAATTTTAATAAGTGAAATTTTAAACCAAACGGCGATATCGAAGGTTATGGAATGCTGCGCTTGACTTTAAACACTAGGTACACAGGTAAACAAGATCACCCCTTTTTATGTAGCTCCCCGATTGGATACTAAAGATATGGAATTACTTTAAGTGAATTTACAGTGACTCGTATAGGCAATATGTTAGTTTTTAAAAATCCTTGTTCATATTTCCAGCAAGACTAAATCAATTCAAACTGTCTTTTGAAATGTTAGTTACAATTATTTATAGTTTTGTTTTCATAGTGCTAGATTAAATGTGCAACCATTTGTTAATTGGTTATATTTAAAATATTTATGAATCTTGCAGTAGTATTTTACCACGAGCTCAGTTTGTAACGATCTAAATCCAGATTGCCGTAAGATAGCCGAGACTTCAAAATTTAACCACGTCACCGTACACACATATATCGCTATTGTTGAAGTGCACGCCTTTTGTGGTTTGTTCTAAGCCGAAAACCAGCGATCAGGGGCACATGAGTCATGCCACAACGCAGCATAAAAGTAAAGAACGTTTTAAAAAATGGTGAAGGTAGCGCAAGCAATATATCGTGCATCTTGAAGGCTGCCTCCGGCCACCAACTAACCGCTGCACACGTCTGTAAATGGAAGGTAAAATATTATACTACCCTTTCATGAGAGAAACAAAACGAAAAAACTTGGCCCTCCCTCCTGCTCATTTTCCCAAAACTATCTTCCGTATAGCTGTGTGTATCGTGTTCAAAGAGCAACAATTAATAACGAAATTCTTTTAAAATTCAGCCCACAGCGAAGCGTGGCAAGATCGAGCCAGCGAAACTGAGTTTGTAGCACTAATGAGGCTTTGCGGGAGTAGTTACTCACCATGATTTCAAGAGCGTAAGTGCGCCTCTGTCTTCTTGGATTTCAAGTTAATGCAACGAAGTGTACCGGCAGTAACATTACACTGAAAGAAAAATTCAAACAAAGTTAGCGGAAAGTGTCGTTAGAACCCGTTGATGTCTGTCAAGAGTGACTTTAAAGAAGAAGGTTGTGCGTTCGATTCCCACCTTCCAGCATGGGTATGATTTAATTGTCTTATTTTGTGCTAGGCAAGAAGGCCTCCTACGAAGATGTTTTCAGGTATCATAATGGTGTACCTGATACCATATGGAAATCGTTTGTTGGCGTCCATTGTTTTCAATTGCTAATGAATATTAGAAATTTTGGCTCTGCAAAACTTAAGGAATTGCTTAAAATTGTATTTCACGTTGTCTGGCGTTGACAGTTATAATGATCCGTCGTTTACAAATGATGATGTGTTTTAATGATTCGATTTGTTAATCACACACATAAAAATTACGTCGTAAAACATTACATAAATGAATTTAATTTACTTAATATGTTAAAATGTGGAAACGGATTACGCAAAAAGTTAAAATTTAATACTGATTACAGTGCATACAATGTATAACAAAGAAAACCTTAAAATTTTTGGATTTCTTGTTTTTTAGACATAACTTCAGATTTAAGCAACGCTTTAAAATTTCGCCACTAGGCCATGAATAAACTTTTGCGAACTTGCATGCTTAATTTGATCTAACTCGAGTTTACACACACAAAATGAAAAATTAAAATTTAATTTGGTCGCAATAATTAAGCCGACATGAATTTTGAGGAAACTACTTCAATATACATGTTCCAATTTAGTCTGTAACATGCCGACTAAATTAAAGGAACTCATCTATAATTTAGATGTATTTTGCTCTTAATGAAGGAAAAATATTTTGTGGTCATAGATTATTTTTATAGACACTGGAAAATCACGAAAATGTTTTGAGCCATCATATCTTTAATAACGCTCTAGCGAGTTTATTCTTTTGTGATCGTATTATGAAGTGTTTGGCACGTCTATATTCTTTGCAGAACGATCACAAACGTTCTGTTTTAGAGTATCAGAATCCTCATTGGTTCAATGAAATTGACTAGTAGATTCATACACGCATGACAGCCAATAATGGAATAAAAACTATCGGACAAGTGTAAACCACTTTGACTCCTACGAAACAGTCTGATTTTCCAGTGATAAACCTTAGTCTCTAATTATTCTGTACGCAGGACCTACCCCTAACCAGACACTCCCCTCCTGCTCCGCAAATTATCCCTAAATGACACTCAATGTACTCTAAATAACTAAAAATGATTCCTAAATGACTCCAAATGACCTCTAAATGACCCATATATGGCGGTAAATGACTCCTCCTGCTCTGAAAATTACCGCTCATGCTCTCCAAATGACCCATCATGCTCGACAAATAGCTCCCCATTTGCTCCAAAAATGACCTTTAATGACAATTAAATGACCCCCTAAGTGACCCCAAAATTACCTCAAAATTACCCCCTACATGACCACTAATTGTGGTGCATATGGTGCTAAGTGCGGTAAATGCAGTTTAAGCCGTGCTAAGTGTGGTGCATGTGGTGCTAAGTGCGGTTAATGCAGTGCTAATTGCGGTGCATGAGGGACAGTTGCGTTACATGAGGGGTTATGCCTGACCCCTCATAAGGCTGACCTCTCATTGTGGAGTTTGCTCCACAATCAGCTCTGAATGCTTCGCAATCAGCTCCGCGTGCTCTGCAATCCCGATTTATGAACAATTTTATACTACATGAGGCCTCAGCTTCGTCTCCTCTAAAGCTGAAGATGGAGGCTTCTCCGCCATATTCACCCTTGAGGCCTCATGTAGTAATACAATTCTTCATACATCAGGATTGCGGAGAATGCGGAAGGGATTCCGGAGCATGCGGAGCTGATTGCGGAGTGTTCGGAGCTGATTGCAGAGCATCCTCCGCAATAAGGGGTAAGTGTAGTGAGGTGTTAGCTATGACACCTCATGCACTGCAAGTGACCCCTCACGCACCGCACTTGGCACAACATGCACCCCACTTAGCGCCGTATGCACCATACTAAGCAATGCTTGCATCATGCTTCGCACCATTCTTAATACCACATGCACCACAATTAGGGGTCACTTAAGTGTAATTTTTAAGGTTATTTTGGTATCATCTTGGGGTCACTTATGGGGTCATTTTATGGCCATTAGGGGTCATTTGTGGAGCAAGAGTGGTAATTTTTAGTCATTCATAGGTAATTAAGGGGTAATTTAGCTATAATTTAGGGGTCGTCTAGGGGTCATTTGGGGTCATTAAGGGGGAATGGAGGGGTCATTTAGGGGTCATTTGCAAAGCAGGAGAGGAGATTCTTCTGAGGGGTCGGTATTGCAGTAGTCAGTTGTCTGCTGTTAGTGTGACCATGAGTTCAAATTCAGCAAATAACTTGTCTGGAATAAACTGTTGAAGATGCACGCTCCTCAATCAGGTGTCGGTCTTGTGATATGCCAGTTTTGGGTGGGGTCAGTCTTGCGAGGGATCAGTCTTCTTGTGATGGGACAGTCTTGCGTTGGCAGTGATAAAATGTAACTCCTTCACAATTTGAAATAAGAACTTCCGTATTAACCATTATTTCGATAACAATTCTCGGTTTCATTTAGATAAGTGTACTTGCCACAGTCAACAACACATTATGTTAAAAGAATATATCTTTCAGATAAAGCTAATTTCATGTTTTTTTAGATTCATGGGTATGCATTTTTACACACAACTGCATCTTGTATTTTTTTTTATTTTTATATTTTACTTCTTAGTTTCTTATGTATTGTATGTAAGTATTTTGTGGTCATTTTACCTACGTGTTCTAAGAAAATTTTCATTTTTATGTAATTATTTTCTCTGATATTTTTTTATTTAAACAACCAAATATACTTAATGGTTATTATCTGTTTTGTTTAAATACTTGTGCGTTTTTGCATTCAATC
This sequence comes from Clitarchus hookeri, assembly GCA_002778355.1. Taxonomy (NCBI): domain Eukaryota; kingdom Metazoa; phylum Arthropoda; class Insecta; order Phasmatodea; family Phasmatidae; genus Clitarchus; species Clitarchus hookeri. Next base: position 1,695,911 of record NQII01000044.1, read on the forward strand.
TAAAATCAGTACAGTGTTACTTGTGACATGGAGATCAATTTGAATAAAATATTTTAGTAAGTTTTATACATGCAATTTATTTACATTAACCAGAAATTTATGTACAAACACACATTACCAACACATAATATTTTAAACATGTAGTTATTTCATATTCATTGTTCAATGCTTATGTTAACAAGAAATAATCACACGTAAACTGAAATTTGTTTGGCGTTTAGAACAACGGTACCATACATTTGTCCAGCAGCAGCAAAAACTTCACAGAGCATCGATTAACTGACTGAGGACGGATTTTAAAATTGACATAGGTTAGGCTTTGGAAATTGAATCACTCACATCCGGAATTGTGCCGGTTGCCTCCAGAAACAGCAAATTCACCGCTTCATCGATGCTACTGTACATTCAGATGTTTGTTGAGGTTTACCCATATGGGAGGAGGTGGGTTCGGGAGCAGTCTTGCGTTTGAAGTGGGCACTCTGAGGGGCTGCTCGTGGATGCGAGGTGGCAGGTTGCTGCACTGCGGTGGCTGAGTCTACCAGTTTCGACGTAAATGGATCTGCGATGGCTGCCTTCGAGGTATGAAGCTCCGAACTCGATGACACTCAGTTAGACGTACGCATAGGTGATTGGTCTCGACATATTTAACAGTTATCACGTCAACAGGCGAATCAGGAAGTTTGATGTCTTCACGCGTGTAAAAAACACAACACTTGCCGTAGCCTGGGGTACAGTCAATCTCCTGCTGGCAAGGCTTGAACGAGTCGGGCTTCCCAGCACCCATCCAATGCATATTACCGTCGCACACCTCTTCATGCTTCTTGAACCTGCTACCGGACAATTAATATAGGCAACGCGACTTAGTCCAGGTTTTACATAGTTGTGTATTCTTGCTGGATGGAAGCCAGTCATGTTGTCAATCTGTCGCGAACCGGATGATCGTCGACATAGCGGGGCCTGATATATATATATATAGGACTGGTAACAAAATAGTGACGCTTCCTCCATCTTGGAAACCAGTCATGACGTCATTTCACAATCTTGGCAAGCAGTAACATGCACCTTGAGACGGTATCACTAAAGTAACGAAACATTTACATTTGTTGCATGTAACTTTGCCATCCACATCCACACCGTCTATGTCGTCGTCGTTGGACAACGCGCACACATTCTCTGAATCCAAGCCAGTACTCCGTCTATTACATANACACCGTCTATGTCGTCGTCGTTGGACAACGCGCACACATTCTCTGAATCCAAGCCAGTACTCCGTCTATTACATTTATGTTACATAACATTTGCCTGATTCATTTATGTACCGCACTGGCGAGAAATTCTTTTTTGGTAGTTTGAATTTAGCACTACGTTACAATTCGTCTTTGTACACAGAACACAAAAGTGATGCACAGGACGTTTCAAATATCGGCATCCACCCACCCCTGCTTTACTACTCTACCTTTTGTGCCATATAACATTACAGTTTTTGGTAATTTCGTTCGGCCAGGGCGAACTGCAAAGGTGAACATAGCACTCGTTATCTTCACATAGGAAGCTTGCTAAAAGCTGGGAGGTGTCTTGCGGTTAAAATATATTCCACCTTAGCCGGAAATGAATATTCCCATTGCACATTTCAAAATAAGTCAAGCTGCGAATCTCACCACACTCATCTTTAAAATCGATGTGATATTCTACACAGTGTTGGCTTGTATAGACGTAACCATTTCGCGAATTTGGATTGAACATGNTTTAAAATCGATGTGATATTCTACACAGTGTTGGCTTGTATAGACGTAACCATTTCGCGAATTTGGATTGAACATGCTGCGGTCGACATTTTCAACTAGGCGAGGATCTGGAAGCAAGTCAATTTCTTCTCCTTCAGATCCGCTGTAGTCATCGACTTCGCACTGGTACTCTGCTGGCTGTGGCGGCTGGTAGCCACGAGACTGGTAAACTTCTTCCAACCATCGCACATGCAGACTGGAAGACATGCTTGCTGCCGAGGCCGAGAACTGGCTATCGGGCCTGCTGCCGCTGCTTATATGGCTGCCAGCTCACGACGTCGTTGCTAGATAGGCGTCACACATGAGTGGTGAGCACGAGGTCTGCCATACCATCTTCCTATCGTTCAGGATGGTGGTGTGCTTGTCGCCATTACAATGCGCCATCCATCTAATTGCATCATGGCGACCGTCCGTCTTTGGCTCGTAACTGATTGTTCCTGCACCCCAAACTTGACTCCATTGTTCTTCTTCCACACGCGATATCAGCTGACTTGTAGTGACAGTCATCGATACCTCAAGTAAATTCGCCTGGGCCAGGCCGTACAAGACGAAGAATGCATGCATTGTCACTAGAGCATGGGTTTGGAAATGTACGACATGGGAGCTATCTGGTGGTAGATACTAAGAAAAGAAATAACTAGGAGACTCTTNGCATGGGTTTGGAAATGTACGACATGGGAGCTATCTGGTGGTAGATACTAAGAAAAGAAATAACTAGGAGACTCTTTAATGTACAATACTGGTAAAGGAATAACTGTCTTAAACTCGTTGTTTAGTGGCCAATGGGTAGATACTATTGATAGGTATGGGTAGAGGGAAATGTTTGTAAGGCCAATGGTTAATTTTTGGGGAGGGGTGGCTCAGGGGTTGCTGTGGAGAGGAGAGCAAGGCANTTCGCCTGGGCCAGGCCGTACAAGACGAAGAATGCATGCATTGTCACTAGAGCATGGGTTTGGAAATGTACGACATGGGAGCTATCTGGTGGTAGATACTAAGAAAAGAAATAACTAGGAGACTCTCTAATGTACAATACTGGTAAAGGAATAACTGTCTTAAACTCGTTGTTTAGTGGCCAATGGGTAGATACTATTGATAGGTATGGGTAGAGGGAAATGTTTGTAAGGCCAATGGTTAATTTTTGGGGAGGGGTGGCTCAGGGGTTGCTGTGGAGGGGAGAGCAAGGTAAGGGGGTCAAATGTTGTATGTTACTATATTGTTAAGAATTTTTCCCTATTTTTTATTAATTTTGGAGGGGGAACGGGGCTGATGTTATGGCCACCAACATTCAACATTTGGATTGGAGTCAGTGATGTAATATGTTTCTAAACTTTTATTATATTTGTAGATTTTTTGCAATTTTTCGAGGTCAAAGTCGCTGGGGTCAAGGTCATCCATATTTAACATTGGGGTCGGAGTCATTAAAATAACATGTTCATCAATTTTTAGGAATTTTCCAAATTTTTTTACAATTTTTTTTAAATATTCGTTTTCAAGTTTATTTGGGTCATGTCAAGACCACTGGTATCCAACATGGGTGTCGGAGTAGGTGATGTACTATGCTCCTAAACGTTTATTGGTTTATTTCGATTTTTTAAATTTTTTCTCGGTTTTTTGAGTTGAAGGATATTGAGGTCAAGGTCAATACCACCAGCAGTCATCATGGGTGTCTGAGTCAGTGATTTAATATGTTCCTACACTTTTATTAGTGTCTTTCAATTTTGGGAATTCTTTTCTCGATTTTTATGACTGTAGAGTTTGAGGGTTCTGGAGTGTTTGTGGGAGGGCGGTTGTGTGGTGTTGTAAGTGTTAGGTTCCTCGATTTTTAGAATAATTTTTTCTATATTTTGCGATTTATCTCGATGTTTTTATGATCGGGAGGGGGTAGCTGTAGAGAGGATGTGGGGGTAGAGAGGTGGGGTGAGTGTAATGTTAACGTTATAACTTCTTCGATTATTTAGAAATTTTTTAAAACTTTTTTGCTATTTTTTCCCAATCTTCTTATGTTTGACAGGGGAGGGGGTGTTGGTTGGGGTTGGTGGGTTAACGAGGGGTAGGGAAGGGTTTCATTATATTTTCCTTAATTTGTGCAATTTTTCTCAATTTTTTTGTGATTGGGAGGACATGGGGGGTGGGGGTGTTTTTTTAGGGTTGGTGGAGTGAGCGTGGAGTAGGGTAGGGTAACATAATAAGTTCCGGTTTTTTTTTTTTTAGATTTTGCGATTTTTTTTATTTTATTCAAGGTCAAGGTCATGGGTCAAGATCAATATCAATTACATCTAATAGGTTGATCGGGTGCCTTCACAATATAACCAATCCAGGCCGCCTCGATAATCGAGATGGCTGGTGGCTCCGATCTCCGAAAGAACATTATACTNGGCTCCGATCTCCAAAAGAAAATTATACTACTACTTATGCCATAAGTTAAGATAAAAATATTATTCTTTTAACAATTTTTGTCATAAATAATATTAACACATATGTTTTAAATAATTAACCTTTTAATAATGATACAGTGCCGGCCAAGGCGAAAGTAACATTTCCTTTGAAATTCGCGGACAGTGCAATTTAAGCTTTCGGAAGTTAAAGTCATCTTCAGCGATGGTGCGTACAAGCAGTGTAAATCCGTGTGTCTAGATGGCTTCACATTAACTGAACTGTGTGAATTGAGTTGTGTTGAGAGATTTTGGCGGCTTTTAACATGGTCTTTAGAGCCGATGTGTGTGAAATAAGGTGAGAAGAGGTGTATGCTAGGGCGGGGGAAACTGGAGATCCCCGAGAAAACCCGCCGACCAGCGGCATCGTCCAGCACGATTCCCATTTGCAAAAATTCGGGTGCGACCTGGCTGGTGGTTGAAGCCGCTTTTCTCAATTGTGGGAGGCGAGCGGTCTAACCGCTCAGCCACCGCGGACCATTTTAACTATGTTCAGTTAGTTCGACACAGTGGTGGACTCTCATTGATGTAATAAATATCCGAATTCCAGTGAAACTCTCGCCTGTTTCAATATAAAATGAACGCATCCCTACAGGGAAGCCAGATCCATTTGTTAACTGACGAAAGCACACATTCAGACTCAACCAAATAACTGATACATTTTGAAGAAATTGCCACGTATAGCATAGTATAAGAGCTATGTAAATGTCTCGCGCAGTGCACGTAATCCTATGAAATATAATAAAAAAGAGAATTTGAAATAATGAGTTTCAATAGGTTAGATTAATTTATTTACCAGATAGATGAACGCTAGCAATTATTATAATACATCAACAGCTCATACTGTCTATAGTTTTCGATTCAAATTTTGTCAACTTTTTGCAAAAAAAAAGGTAAATCCTTAAAAATGCCAAGAAGAAAAGTGTGGTTAAATATTTAAGAGGGCGACATTGTTTAAAGTTTGTTACGTAATACAATTTAGAAAATTTATAAAGAAATAATTTTTTATATGTCTTTATTTTGTGGCTTCTATACATAACTTTTAAAAACATTTTATCAACTACGTTTCAAACGTAATGGTTTTGTTAATTCAAATATATATATATATGTGTATTAAATTGAAAACCACCACATCTCAATACACTAAGCAGTTTAAAATCAATTATGGATGTAATCGGAAAAATTCAGGTCCAATGAAACCGTCCTAAAGCCCTTATTTAAGAGACTTTACTCAAGTACTGAAGGGTTTTTCTATATGAAATTGCGAGTTATTTCGTAGGTAATTATTCTACGTATGTGCCGTTTAATACGTAAAATAAATTTACAACATTATCTATTCCCTCGGCGGCTAAAATCCAGAGAAAATTTATAAATGATGATTTTAGTTTACTCACACGTGCACTTTAAAAAAACCTTCCTTTGCTGCAATTTATGATTTGTTGTCGCTAAAAATTATACGCTAAATATGAACAACTGCAAAATAGGTTTCCTTTAAACAAATGTTTTTTTATTTCTATATTAACAGCAACGGTAACCTTTCAGAATACTAAAAATAATTTAGCAGTATTCTGAGTGATAAATTCAGTAACTCTATTTTGAAAGTTAAACCATTATGTCGATGATCTAAGGAATTTGTTCCATTTCGGTAACGTAACACTTAGTTATTTTCTTTATGTACAAAAAAATATAATCAACGAAAGAAAAGTTGCGATACCACTTACCTTTTATTTGGTGTGCAGTAAAATTTCTGTTGAATTAAATAAGCTCAAGAAATTGTTTCCTTTTCTAAAAAGAAATATTATGTTGCTATGAAACAAAAACGTATAAAAATTAATAACAACAATTTTAAGTTTCTATTAGCTTCCCTTTGAATGAAATGCTTTAAAGAAGGCTTTGAACGCTCCTTTATTTAGTGTGCGTGCCATTGTGTTACTAAGGACGAAAGTAAAACCCATTCGCCTTCGATGAGCGGCCTTATTTTCTCAAGAGACCAAGCTAACTACGAAAGTGCGCCTGTCCGGTTAGGGACGACCTGTCGTTTACCAATTGCCAACGACACAGGACAGGAAACTTATGCACGGTGTGCTTCCCTTCACGTAAGTGCAATCGCTGCCGAAACATTTTTAATTGTGCCTCCCAGCAAAATGTATTTTCACACCCCCTTGCACTAAACATTATGGGTTTTTGTGTTATAAATTAATTAAATAATTTTGAGGTGGAGCCCCGGGTGTCAATATGGAATGCCACACGCACGCAAATTCCCACATTCGAAACATACTCATTAAAAAAAAACGCCCAAGAAGACGTCTTTCTTGGCACAAATAAGCATATGATATCTCTTTAAGGACTTTAAATCCAATAAAATTCTTGCAATGTAGAGAAAACAGTACGTATATCAAAATACTATCAAAATAATGATCGTTTTTTGTAAAAGATTGTAATTCTGTACAAGGATTTTCAATTAAGAATAGTTATTTATATATATACACTAGCTGTGCCCGCGGCTTCGCTCGCGTGGACTACAAAATTATTGTTGAGGGTTATTTTTATTTTTATTTTTTTAAATAAAGACGAATTTATTTAGTGTTAGTATTCTATACTCTATACATATTATAAAACTCAACTTCTCGGTGAATTAAATGGTAAAAACACTTATTAGTATTTTTCGGTTATAGATAGATATATGCTACCACGGAGTTTTTTTTTTCAGGTCTTTTTATTTTCTGCAATCCTTTACTATATGATATTGTTCCATCTTTAATGGTTTAGACAGCGTATTGCAAGATAGCGCGCTGGCGGCAATCTGTTTTATGACTTGATCACTTAAGAACAAAACTAAAACATATTTAAAATTTATTATTACATTACTTAACAATATAAAATTTGTATACTAAATAACAACAAGTTAAGAAGCATCATTTCTCTGTCACATAACATAATTTAACATTCATTTAACAAAATAAGAACAAAATAAGATTTTTTTATTGTTACTTCCTAAGTACAAATTAAACAAATCAATGAAATTCGGAAAAATTAACGTAGTGACTCTTATGCCTGAACGGCAAACCTATCAGATAAAAAACATAAACTGTAACCTACATGCCTAATTACTTAGTACTAACAAACTAAAAAAAAATACAAATTCTAATATATACAACAATGTGTTTTTATATAAGTATTTACAAATTAAACGTTAAAAACAANAAAAAAAAATACAAATTCTAATATATACAACAATGTGTTTTTATATAAGTATTTACAAATTAAACGTTAAAAACAATGTGGAACCTATTTTTAAATACATACTTTCTAGTATTAACCCACCAAATAAAAAAATTAAAATTATTCAACCAACGCATATAAAATCTAACATATTCCGTGTAGGAAACTACTGTTGTGGAGGGAGCCGACCAAGCGTCTGAGCCGCGCGGCATGGTACCTCGTAGACGTGCACAGTTCGGCTGTTCTCGGTAATGCTCGGTTCGGCTCTTGTTCGGTTCTCGTCGGGTGACCGCCCTCGGCCACCGACTCACCGCATCGTATTGCCCACCCGCGCTATTACTTTGTTTTTGCTTAGCGTTTTATCTGACTTTTTTTCTTTTTTCTCGGCTTCTAAGGGTCGTATGGTGATGTTGAATAGCATATAACTTTCGTTAAGAAATGAGCTATCAAATGCAAAAATAATTTTTCAAAACCGACTGGTAGTTCCAGAGATTAGCGCGTTCAACAAACAAACCAACTCTTCCGCTTTATTATATTAGTATATATATGTGTGTGTGTGCGTGTATGTGTCTGGGTGGGTGTAAGTATATATACATATGTATATATATGTGTGTATATATATACATATATATATTAGCAAAAATATTGACAACGTTCTAGACAATTGATATCAGGTACATTGTAATATCCGCATTAATAGATAATTTATTACGATTCGCCAAGTTAACAAATTATCATTACACATTATCATTTAAGTGACCCCTGTTTGGTAAAACTTTCGCCAGATTTTACAACATGTATATAGTTTAAAAAACATTACAACTTTTTCCATAGACCTTGTAAGGTATAAATACATTTCTTTTATCAGAATGTGAATAAAGCTAAATTTTTATTTACGAAAATAATTTCTTTTATAACTTTAGACAACTGAAATTAATAAAGTAAACGGGTACAACAGAAAAGGAATGACTGAATGAAATGAATGTAACTTTGCACGAATGACTATAACAACTAAGTACAGAATGAAACAGTCACTATTTTTTTAAGTAATCGCATATGTTACCTTAAAAAATTTCATAACACTTTTTCAAGTTAACATTTCCAGTTACAGTTTACAATTTTAGTCGAAATGCGTTTATTATCTAAGATCCGCCGTCAGTGAATGTGNGTTAACATTTCCAGTTACAGTTTACAATTTTAGTCGAAATGCGTTTATTATCTAAGATCCGCCGTCAGTGAATGTGAGCGAACCAACCAGGGGTGTCAGAAATGAGATCACAACGCTGGTAATGCGGTATGTAAACGTTTAGTTGTACGATTCCTGCAATGCGTTCTGTGAGCATATTATAATAAGCACACATAACCCTAACCAAAATGTATGGCCCCGTAAACTTTGGGTTCCACACGCACAGACTAAATCTATATAAGTGATTTCCATCAGTAGTACTATTTTACCTAATCTTTAGTTAATGAGCTGTTATCTACTGGCAAATTAGCAGTACGAGCTGAGGTTTTACTACCAAATCTGAGAAATTCATCAGAAATCATTACATTGTGNCTACTGGCAAATTAGCAGTACGAGCTGAGGTTTTACTACCAAATCTGAGAAATTCATCAGAAATCATTACATTGTGAATTTTTTTTTCTTTTACGAGAAAATTTTTTTATAACCCAGTTGCCAAGAAAATTCTTTGTGGAGCTACAAGAAGTGTTTTTTTTTTCTTTTTAAAATCTGCAAAACATATATTTGTAATGTGACAAATGATAAGCTTGTATAACAACATACACTACTTAGAAGTGGACAAAAAAATTATTTTTTTCCTCTAGAAAATAAATGCTATGACTTAATAACAGAAAATGGGGGGAAAATAAAATAATATAATTCATGAAGAAGAAAGTAAACCTTGCCAGCAATGGGACTGACACCTAAATTTCTTGTCATATTAGTACACATCCTTAACCACAAGACGAATTTCACTTACGATTTGATAATTACGTATTGAGTTATTGGGCTGGAAAGATGATTACTATCATTAATTGAGTTTTATTGAATTGTACATTATTTTAAATTCAATACTTTTTTTGGCACGCGAACTGACTTTATAACACCCCTAGTTTTTGCTCAAACAGCTATATACAGTTTTACGTTGTTGAGTGTCCGCCATTTTGTTTGAGCTCGTGGATACGTGTCAGTAAAGTACAGACAATTTTTCACGTCTATTGCAAACACGGCTCTTGTAGTATCACAAATGAGTAATTTCATACGAAAAATGTTTGTAGTGTTACGAACATTTTTTCAATCACAAACAATTTCTCAGTAACAATTGCAAAATGTTTTTACTTTGTAGAAATATCTGTTTGTTCGGTGAATACAAGCAACTAACATTGCCCGTAGAAAAGTAATAGAATTGCAGTCAAAGTCTCGTATTCAGAGCAGTTTTAAATGTTTTTATTTTAGAGTGCATTGCAGGGTCTGCGGTGGTGTAAATTATGAATCGGATCGTAATCCGTCAGTGATTTCAGGTCCATTTCTGTGGGACCGGGCGTGAGTCTTCTGACTAAAGTTAATTCTTCTCAGGTAAGGAACAAAACGAGTTTTCTTATGGGATAGCTTGGAATAGGGAACATTTCCGCTTCTAGGTGCGCACTGTTCCAAAGAGGTCACTGTAGAATACAATTTTAATCTACGTGAGTGATAAAAGATAAAGATGTTTCTTAGTTACGAAGTTATGTTATATTTGATTTTTATTTATTGCAATTATTTTGTTTTTTGACGTATAAAATAGAGAAAAATTATTTACACATGCGACACTAGCGCTTACCTAGTGACGAAAATATTTGTTTTCCAAATTTTCAGCATTGATATTCCCAACCTGAGTAGAAGTAACCTTAGTCTCACTACTGCGGCCTTGCTGTTTACGGTTTATTTCACTGGTTTCTGGCTGGCGTTCTGCAAGTAGGGACAGAGAATGCCTTAAGTATACAGAACCGCAACAACCGTGTGCATCGCGGATACCAGCAGCGCGTGCCTGCGTAATGGTCTACGGTGAACTTTTTCCACCAATCAGCTCCTGGAGACTGAGTTGTCAGAACGATAAGAAATTAATAATTAGCACGCCACAGCCAATAAAGCCCAAGGTCATTTTTTCAGAGCCTAGTTTAAACAAAGAACATCCGAATACGCTCACACTAAAGGGGGTACCACGCCATATCGTTTTAGTATTCTTGCTTGTTCTCTGGCAGGGCTGTGTGACGTGGCGATATATCGATAACAGTACTGCAGCTCTAATGTATCGCANTTCTTGCTTGTTCTCTGGCAGGGCTGTGTGACGTGGCGATATATCGATAACAGTACTGCAGCTCTAATGTATCGCAACTGCAATGGGATATAAAAATTTTACAGCACTGTTCTGTATATATTTGTGAAAACGAGATATCGGTTTTGTTGCGATATTTCAGTACTGAAATTTTTGTTATTTGTTATACTGGCAATAAAAATAATATTAATATGGTTATTTATTTCTTGTAATATAATGATTCGTACCGATGTTATCGATATTATGGCTCTTGCAAACGAGATTTAACCCGTTCGGGCACCGTGTCCACAATCGTGGACATGCTGCAAATAAAGGATATTTATGGCCAGTACTGTACGCAGCGAGGAATCATTTCCCAATGTCTTGAGAGTTTTCTTGGCGGGGAATCTGATTTATGAATATTACCACGCCTCTCGTTTATGAATGGCTGGTCGAAACGTATTTGTGTACGCAGGCAGCAGTTGTTCACCGAAATATTGCACGAATGCAGAACTTCGGCTCACTAACTAACGCGTATCTGAACGGGTGGGTTAAGTCGATGTTTGCGATATCGGTTAAAGATATGTATGCATAGCATCGCCATCGATGCTCAGCACTACGTGGAACCTGTATACAGCATCCACTATGTAGCGATATGGTTAGCACTTATAGTAATTATATTGGATATCGCGCGATCGCTTGTTAAATAACAAAAGAGGAGTCAAACCGATCCCTGGCTCGTGCGGTGTGTGTGACTCGTGCTGTCAAGACGCGTGCATTGACATTGGCTAGTAAGTCTCTTCGCTCTCATGAGTGGTCAGCTGTTTCTACCAAACACTGCTCGGTTAGTGAAACAACTTTTAGAGCTATTCTTCGTATTATTATTATAGAAAAGGACACGCAAAATACGCGTTTTTACTTGGAAACAGGCTAAGATTTCAAATGATTATTGTCATTTCCAAAACCCTGCAAGTAGCCCAATTTATGGAACAAGTTGCTAAAACTTAACAACTAAAATTATTATGGGCTGAATGTAGCATTTCATCATTATACCTCGGGGGCCGTGGTGGCTGAGCAGCAAGACTGCTCGCCTCCCACCAAAGTGGACCGCATTCGATCCCCGGCCGGGTCACACCCGGATTTTCCGCAAGTGGGAATCGTTCCGGATGATGACGCTTGTCAGCGGGTTTTCACGGGGATCTCCCGTTTCCTCTGCCCTTGCAATCCGCTGCTGCTCCATTCTTCATTTCACTCTCATAGGCTCTCAATACCTCGTTGTTAAGAGCCGCTTATACTATATCTCAACTCAACTCTCTCAACTCAATCATTACACCTTTCGTAAATATTTATTTGAAAATCTTATTGGCAACACCGTATTTCAAATGTGACCACGAATTACATTTCATAAATTGGAACATGTTGCCAGTGCTTTTCCACACATGTTGCATAATCACAGAGTAAATAAATATAAACATATGAAATGGCGTCTCTCTTCGTTTGATGTGGACGTAACAATTCGCTGATTGGTTGTGCAAGGGTTTAGGAAAAGGTCTAGTGTCTGATTGGCTACCGCGTTCCGCGAAATGTCCTCTATTGGCTGGGCTACTGGCTGGCAAGTAAGTTAGCATGCGCTGATTGGCGGACGGCGTTCCGAAAAGTAGCTGGTTAGTGACGCCATTTTGGTGGCGTATGCGGCTAGATTTTGAGGAATAAGTGGGTCATTTTATCTCTGTATTCTTATTTACTCTTTGGCGGAACTGTCCACTTTCATCTTCAACTTTCTACTATTTTCTATACTCGTCTTTGTAATGCCTGTGTTTATTTTCCTTGTATTTTTTTTTACTTGAATGGGGAATTTTGCAAGGTCTTGCTGTTAATTGAAATGCTGATTCTGTACTTCGTGTCTAATTATTATAACTTTATTTGCAAGTAGGAATGCAATGATATGTGATTTCCCCCAAAATTGTGTTTAAAAAAAATGTCTTTATATCATTTTTTGCTATTAAAGTCACAGTAAGTAAAAATAATAAGAAAAAAGATAATAAAATTAAAAAGGAAAAAATTTTTTTGATAGCAACATGAACCAAGAAATGTATGTAGCCCGTCTCAAGTACAATCGCATTTTTTTTTACCATTTCGGAGACAGTCCTGTTTACATCTGTTTACATGACTACGGCGATGTCTCCCCTTACCACATATGGTGTTTACATTAACACATTCATCTGTAAAACTGCTCCGTATGGAAGACAGGAATATTTTGTCATGGGAATAAATGTCCTTAACAATACTTTCAGAAATGTCAGAGAAATGCGCTTGTTTGTGAGACAGGCTATAGTTTGCTACACGTGACGTAATATTCTAAGTGGAGTGATTGAATGTAAGGATTTATGAATTTAAGTTTAGAAAGTAAGAAATTTAGAACAAAATTACTTGATTTCAACGCATTTTTAATGGTATGTATGTAACAGAATCTATAATAGGATCAGAGTAGAAAAACTTTTTGGCGCGTCACATTATCTCACGGTGCCAAAAAATAATGCGATTTTTGAAGACCTCTTAGCATTATCCAAAATGATTTGCTTTAATAAATACTTGCGTGCGTACAAAACCTGAACACGTTAAAGTTTTTTCATGGGGAGAGTTTTATTAAAAACACCCGTTAGCCGGAAATGTTACGGTTGCCACGGCACAGAACAATACGTGCGTGGTGCCGACAGCCAGTCGCCATTCAACGCCATGGCACGCCATTATCTATGACAACTGGTAAACGCAGTGCTCAACAGCCACCGAGTGTTAAACAAATTGTTACCCTGCTAATACGTCTCCAACAGGCACCTCAAAAATATTTTTTTTAATGAAAATCACAGTGGAATTGTAATATTACATTTTTTGCTGTTATATTTACAGCGCAGAGAAATCGCTAGATATCAAACTAAAATTTTTATTTCCACAGGCAAATTTTAAAAATAAAATTAACCCTATGNCGCAGAGAAATCGCTAGATATCAAACTAAAATTTTTATTTCCACAGGCAAATTTTAAAAATAAAATTAACCCTATGTGTTATGGCTAGTCTTCTGTCTACGCAAATATTTATCTGAAATGTTACGAGCAACAATATCTTGCTGACAAAAATTAGTTGGGTAACTGTCTTCGGATAAACTGCCAGGATTTATGCAAACTATTTTACTTTAAAACAAATATTATACTCTTACACAATTCACACTTCTTTGCGAGTTACACAGTTAAATGTTAAAAACTCTATAATAAACGAGGAAGAACTGTCAAGCATATATGCTTACGCATCACACAAGGAGCCATCATAATTAAAATAGTTTTCTTGCTTCCTTTATTCATTGAATATTAACGCAATTTACTAATATATATTTGTAAATGTGTCATTATAGTTTACTTATTAAAATTTTTCTATGCTAGTTGAGAGAAACACAAATTTTATCGTGAACACTACTGCTGATTTGTGTCTCATGAGTGGCAAGTGATAAAGATTAGATTGAGCTGGGGTATCAAATTATATCACGTGGTTAAGGCTTTCGATAATTTAGTGACGTTTCTGAGATCGTGCTTATTAGTATACCTGAGGGTATATCGACTTTAACATGGCTGCCCTCACAGCATGCAGATGTTACGGATAGGGCGTTAAACGCTATACTAAATTAAAAATACTTGACGCGTAGTACGAAGAGCTTAATATAACAAAATGTTAAAGTGCAGATAATGTTGATTTTCTCTTTCTCTTATTTTTTTAAATATGAATATAAAAATGAATGCTAAATGATGCCATTAAAAAGGTTAATATTTATTAAAAATAGTTTTAGCAGTTTTGAAAATATAATACAATAAAGTTTTGTAGAGGTCAATTTAATAAACAATTTTTTCTTTCTGTTGTAACACTATTTTTGTTATTTACGCTGCAAGAGTCAGGTCCTTCTTTGCAGAACTTTCGACTTAATAACAGGGATTCCAAAGCGCCTTTTTGGTCGGTTCATTTACCACGCATCAAATAAATCCTTAAAGTCGTTATAAATCCGTTTTAATAAAGCACTGTCAAATCTTCGGGTGGAAAACCTTGGTTTTGTGAGCGTTTTAAATCATGGCTTGACTTCTTTGTTTCAAGGCCGCATAATCTCACAAACAGTTTTGCTCATTAAGCACGAGGATCAAACAGCAATCCGGCATTTTTGTAGGTAAACAAAAGTTGTAGGTTTTGTTAATTTTTTTTCCGAAACGTCTTTTTCGAGTGTTTTCATGGCGGCCGCGATAAAAAATGGACTCCGCATAATGCAGATGAACTTTCAAGAAAAGAAGCGAGTTCATTTGCCCCC